>JACEEZ010006788.1:0-19501 GCA_016584305.1 Chionoecetes opilio
CATCCTAAGTCTATTGGTGGATGCTGGTGTCCTCCCCTTAGATCTTCACGCAGTCCCTCATGTTTAAAGATGTTGGTATCGCCTCCAATTGCCTCCCTAACTCAATATCTTGCCGTGCTGTGTCATGTGATTCAGGATCGCAAACTTTTACCATGAGCGAAGAGGCTTACAAAGCCCCTTGGTTTGTTCCGATTAAAAGTTATTAGGGAGACGCTATCCTTCCTGCTTTACGGTCTGCCCGCATAGACCTACGACAGTCGGTCCATTGCTTCTCCCAGAAGTGTCCTTCTGCAAAAGCTTCCGCTACTCAAAAGAGTCTTTAACCTCCTCAGGCTTGAGGCGTGCCCCATTTTAGACCACTATTGCCACATCAGAGGTCTTGTCCCTGTCTTTACTGATGGTCCAAATCGACGAAGGAGTTGGATACGGTGTCCGTATTCCCATCGTTTAACAAAAGCGCCAGCCTTCCAAGTGTTTCATCTGTTTTTACGGCTGAAATAAGTTCTATTTTTATAGTGCTCCTCATGGCTATTCTTACTCTTCTGGATGTCTCTTTTACAATTTTTTTAGTGATTCTTGTAGTGCTCGCAATCATATGTAATTTTAACTCTTCATCCGCTGGTCAATGCCATCCCTGGATGGCTTATCTCTCAAGAGGCGGGCCGGACGGTCAGCTTTGTTGGGTTACCGGGCACATGTTAGGTGTTGCCGGTAAGAGGAAGCTGATGCCTTGGCAAAAGCTGCAGCTATAAGACCAGCTCTTCACAGTTTTGCATTGCCGGCTACGGCCTAACGCTCGTCAATCCCCCCCCAATTTTAAAAAAAGGAAAAAAAAAAAAAAATTTCAAAAAAAGTTCACAACAGTTGGCAAAGAACGTTGGCTTAAATATAGGGCAGATAACTACGCAACCATACGCCAAAGTATTGAGACTGGGCTACTGCGTCCTCTCCTGGGATGACGGGGAGACTGCCTTGGCCGATTGCGTATTGGTCACAACTCTATATACAACATGGTTTCCTCATGGAGGGGGGCCACCCTCCTTACTGTGATGATTGTTTGGTTTTCCTAACTGTGGCGGCACTTGCTGGTCGGTGTCCTAGTCTTGGGGACCTAACGTGCGCAATTTTGTCCCGGTAGTCGGGGTCGGACGGTGCCTACCGTCTCTCCCTGGCGTTGGGAGAGAGGTGTGTCTCTCCGGGACTTGAAAGTCCATACCTTTATTGAGAAGGCTGGCCCCTTCTCAACAAGTTATAATTTTTTTACTATTCAACTTTTATTTTGCTTTTTATGTACTATTGTTCTTTTAATGGTGTTTTTGTTATTTTAAATATTTTTATTTTATCTTAAATTTTTGTTTTTTATATTACTTTTAATGGATCTTATGTAGTCAGGCGACAATAACCCGAGTTGCGGCGCTTAAAAAACTATAATAAATATCTATCTTCCTCTGAGGAAGCCACAACAAATGGAAATTGGAGAGAAACAATACAGAGCCGAACTTCTTAGCTCTGCTAATGTTGCAGAAGTCCCGAGGACTACATTCCCAACACCTTCCTGGACACTCACATCCTACACCAACGGTCCGCCAAACCCCACCCCCTTGTTGGTACGTGGCAAATTACAAGGAAAGTGAGGGAACTTTTTCCCTGGCGGCGCGAATATCTAGAAAAATAAATTGGAAGATCCCGGAAAGCCACCTGAAAAGGTATGGCAGAGGAGTTTTAATCCGCAGCCAAGGCCTTACTCAGGCTAGATCTCCATCCTTCTGACAACATTTTTTGAATCCTCAAACCACATCATAAGTTTAATACAGCAAAGGCGTTAGTCTACAAACTACGAACCTATTATGAATTCTCGGAGAAGCAAATGCTAACATGTGCCCAAATAAGTTTTTCAGAAGCTCAAAAGTAAGAGTGAGTAGAACATGATCGTTTTCACATTTCTACGGATTAAGTCTCCCGATTACATCCATCAGGATCGGCCCCCAGGCGAAATAAGGATATAAAGCCTTAACGAACCGCCCCTATGAAGTGCTATGCGTTGCTACATTTTTAAAAATTTTTTTCCCTTTCCCTTTTTTTTTAAAATTTTTTAATTTTTTTTTTTTTTTTTAAAATTTTTTTGTTTTAAAATTTTTTTTTTAAATTTAAAAATTTTTTATTAAAATTTTTTTTTAAAAAAATTTTTTTAAAATTTTTTTTTTTTTTAAAAATTTTTTTTTTTTTTTTTAAAATTTTAAATATTTTTTTTTTAAATTTTTTTTAAAATTATTTTATTTTTTTAAAATTTTTTTAAAAATTTTTTTAAAAACCTATTTTTTTTAAAAAAAAAAAAAATTTAAAAATTTTTTTTAATTTAAATTTAAAACAAATTAAAATTGGGAAAAACCCCCCCGGTAAAAAAAATTTTTTTGGGGGCAAATTCCCCGGGGGGGGGAATTTTGGGGGGTTTTAAAAAAATTTTTTTGGAAAAAAAGGGGGGGGGTTTTTTTTTTGGGGCCCCCTTATATTTTTTTTAAAAAAATTTTTTAAAACCCCAAAAATTTTTTTTAAAAAAACCCTTTTTTAAATTTTTTTTAAACATCAAATAAAAATTTCAATTTTTTAAATTTCCCCTTTTTTTTTACTTTTAAAAAACCCTCCCGGGGGGGGGGGAAAATTTAAAATAACCCAAAAAAAGTCCCACGTTTTTTTGGGGTTTTAAAGCCCCGGCTCCGTAAAATTTAAAAGGGTTTTTTTAAAAAGGGGGGTTTTGGCCCTTGGGAATACGGGGGGGGGTTTTTGGGTTTTAGGGGGCCCCCCTTTCCGAAGGGTTCCCCCTTTTTGGGGGGAAAACCCTTTTTTAGGAAAAAAAAAATTAGTTTTTTTTTTTTCCCCCCCTTTTACAAAAAAAGTAATTTTTCCCCCCCCTTTTTTTCCAACCTTTGCCCGCGCCCTTTTTTAAAGGAAATTTTATTCCCCCTTTTGGGAATTGTTTACTTTTAAAATTTTTAAATTTTTTTTGGGGGGGTTAAAAAAAGGGGTGCCTTTTGGGGCAAACCCCTTTGGTTTTTTCCCCCGGGGCCCCCCGGGGAGGGGCCCCGGGCAAAAAAAAAGGGGAATTTTCGCGCCCCCTAGGTGGGGGGGGCCCCCCCCCCTTTTTTCCTGGGTTTTGGGTTTTGAATGGAAAAAATTTGAGAACAAATCCCCCCTCCCCCCCTGCCCCAAAAATTTTTTAAAAAAAAAATTTTTTGCTTTTTCCTTTTTTCTAAATTTTTTAAAATTTTTTTTAAAAGTTTTTCAAAAAAAATTTTTGGGGGGTTTTATCCCCTTTTTAAAAACAAAAACCTTCCCCCAAAGGATAGTAATTTGAAAAAAATTAAAAAAAAAATTGGGGTTTTTAAAAAATTCCCCCTTTTTTTAAAATGAAAAAAAACCCCAAAAACAAATTTTCCCCCCCGCCCCACCGGGAAACCCAAAAACCCCCTTAAACCCCGGGACCTGGGGGCAAAGGGAAAAGGGGAAAGGGAAAATTAATAGGGTAAAAAAAAGAATTTTTTAAAAAAAGGGGAAAAGGGACGGGGCAGGAAAGGGGTTTCAAGCCTTAAACCCTTTTTGGGAAAAATTTCCAAACGGGGGCCGGGGGGTTCCCCCTCGGGCAAAAAGGGGGAAAAAATGCCTACCCCTAAAAACCCCCTAACCCAAATTTTTTTGGGAAAAGGGGGTTTTAAAAGCAAAATTTAAATTTTTGGGAAAAGCCCGGGGGCCCCCCCATTTTTTTTGGGGGGTTTCCGGAAAATCGGCCCCAAAACCCCCGGGATTTAAAAGTTTTTTTTTTTGGGAACCCAAGGGAAGGCCGGATTTTAAAAAAAAAAAAACCCCCCAAAATTTCCTTTAAATTTTTTAAAACCCTTCCCAATTTCCCCACAAAAAAAAAATTTTTTTTTCCAAAGATTTTTCCCCCCCTTTAAAAAACAAAGGTTTTTTTCCTAAAAACCCTTTTTAAAGGGCTTCCATAATTTCGGTTTCCACAGGGAAAAATTTTTTCTAAAAGGGGAAAACCCTTTTGGGGGGCCCCCCCCCTTTTAAAATTTAAAAATTGGGAAAAACCCTTTTTTAAAAAAAATTTTTTTTTCTTTTTTTTTTTAAAAAATTTCCCACGGGTTTTAAAAAGGGTTTTTTTCCCCGGGGTTGGGGCAAAAAAATCAAAACCCCAAAAACCAAAACCATAACTTCATTTTAAAAACAAAAAGTGCCCCAAATAATTTTTTCTTTTTAAATTAAAATTTAAAAAAAATAAAACTTAAATTGAAAAAAAAGGGTGGGGGGAAAATTTTCTTTTGACCCAAAAAAATGGGGAAATTTTCAACTTTTTTTAAATCAATTACAAAATTTTCCCCAAAATTTTCCCCCCAAAGGGAAAAAGGGGGGAAATTTAAATTTTTCCCCTAATTTTTTTTTTTTTTTTTTTTTTTTTCCCCCCCAAAAGGGAATGAGGGACAAAATTTTCCCCCCCAATTTTTTTTTTAAAAAAAAAGGAAAAAAATTTAAAAAAAAAAAGGGGATTTGTCCCCTTTCTTTTTAAAAAAATTTTTTTTTGTGAAAAAGAAAATAACTTTGGGAGAAAAAACTGTTGAAACCCGCTTCCCCGTTTTTTGAACCCCCACCACTTACTCGGGCAAAATTGGTTTTTTGATTGTCCTAACAGGAAGCTAGCATTTTGTTGCCTGTTCCAACACCTCGGGTTTGAGCCTATTCATAGATTCAGCCTTTTTCAGAAATTTCAACATTTTTCCCTTTTTATCTGCCACTGTATCCACCCAGTAAGAGCATGACCTGCCAATATTGCTGGAAATTAGTTCGATTTTTTTTTACAGTGGCCGGGGCTATCAAAAACATTCTCTCTTTTTACAGGTGATTCCATAAAATTGGTGTTGGGTAGCCTTTTTCCAGGTATGATAAGAAAAGGCTAAACATTGTAAAAAATCTCCCTTTGAAAAGGCTTACGACAAGCTTGTAGACCGGTTTTGCAGTCTCTGTATGAGTTTGGACTAAGGGGTCGTTTGCCTGTGTTCCTCTAGAGTTTCTAGCCAACCGGTTCTTAAGTTGATTTGGCAACATACTGTCTTCTGAACACCGCTTCCAGGGGGCACCCCCAAAGGGCCAGCGTCTTGAGTGTAGCTCTTTTCGCTGTGGCCATAAATGGTATTGGGGTTGTACTCCCCAAAAGGGGATTTTTAGTACTTTAAATTGGGGAGATTTTCAATCTTTTTTTGCGCTTCCGGATGCGGTTGCAGAAGGAACTTCAATTTGCTTTGAAAAAGTTTGGAAAAAGGGACGACGAATCGTGGCTTCAGGTTTTCTCCAACGAAGACTTCGGTTCATTTTTGCAGAACCCTGGGATTCTCCGACCCAGCCCCTGTATCTTTGGGGGAAGAGAATACCAGTGGGGAAAAACCCCGGTTTTTGGGACTCATTTTTGACAATAGCTGCTGGGTACCTCACCTCGTGCTCTCAAGACTGACTGTCCCCGACCATGGATCTACAAAAAGTCCTCTCGCACACCAGCGGGGGGGCTGATCGGCACACCCTCTATCTTCACCGCTCACTTACCCTTTCAAAGCTTAATATGGATGTGAAGTGACCCCTTCCCCAAACCCATCGACTGCGGTGTTGGATTCGGTACCATCGGTGCCCCGTCTGGCAACCGGGGCGTTCAGTCATCTCCCATCCTAATCTTTGGGGATTGGTGTCCCCCCCTTTTAATCTTCAACCCCAGTCCCTCATGTTAAATTTTTTGGTATCGCCCCCAATGCCCCCCTGACTCAATAGCTTGCGTGTGGTCTTGTGTTCAGGACGAACTTTCCCATGACGAAGGGCTTACCAAACCCCTTTGGGTTTCCGATTAAAGGTATTATGGAGACCTATCCTTCCCTGTTTTACGGATCTCCCCCGCATAGACCTACGACAGTCGTTCCATGGCTTCTCCCAAAAGTGTCCTTCTGCAAAAACCCTTTTTCCGCTCTAAAAAAGAGTTTTTACCCCCCTCAGGCTGAGGGGCCCCCATTTTTAGACCACTATTGAAACAATCAGGTTTTCTGTCCCTGTCTTTACTGATGGTAAAATCAACAAGGAGTTGGATACGGTGTCGTTTCCCATCGTTTAACAAAGCCCCCAGCCCCCCAAGTTTTTCTCTTTTTTTTTCGGCTGAAATTTGCTTTTTTATATGCTCTCAGGGCATTTTTACTCTTCGGATGTTTTTTTTAACCAATTTTTTTGTGATTTTAGTGCTCTTCAACCATGTAATTTTAATCCCCCCCTCCGCTGGTAAAATGCCACCCGGAAATGGTTTTATCGCTCAAGAGGCGGGGCCGGACGGTCCTTTTTTTGGGGGTCCCGGCACATTGGGTGTGCCGGGTAATAGGGCTGATGCCTTGGCAAAAGCTGCAGCTAGAGACCAGCTCTATCAATTTTGCAGTCCCGGGCTAGGGGACCTCGCTGGGCGATCCATAGATCAGTTCAAACTTTGGCAAAAAACGTTGGATAAATTGGGGCAAAATAAACTACGCACCATACGCCAAAAGTATCGAGGACTGGGCTACTGGGGTTCTCCTGGAGATGGGAACTGCTTGGCACGTTGCGTATTGGTCAACCTTATACACATGGGTTCCCAGGGGGGGGGCCACCCCCCCTTTACTTTGAGATTTTTTGGGTTTCCTTACTGTGCGGCCTTGCGGGTCGATTTCCCCTAGTTTTTGGGGCCCTACGTGAGAAATTTTTGCCCCGGTGGGGGGGTCGGACGGTCCCTACGCTCTCCCGGCGTTGGGAGAGAGTTTTTCCTCCGGGACATGAAGTCCAACCTTTTTGAAAGGGCGGCCCTTTCCAAAAATTTTATGATGTTTTTAATATTCATTATTATTGCTTTTAATGTACTTTTGTTCTTTTATTGTTTTTTTTTTTTTAAATATTTTTATTTTTTTAAAAATTTTTTTTTTTTTAATACCCCTTTTAAGGGTTTTCTTAGAAAGCAGGCGACAAAAACCCCGCATTGCGGCGCCTTAAAAACTATAATAAATTCAAATTCCTTTGAGGACCACAAAAAGGGAAATTGGAGAAAAACAATCAGACCGAACTTTTTCGCTCTGCTAATTTTTGCAGAAGGCCCCGAGGACTAATTCCCAACACCTTCCTGACTACAACTCTACCCCCAGGGTCCCCCAAAAACCCCAACCCCCTTGTTGGTACGTCCCAAATTACAAGGAAAAAGGGAGGGAACTTTTCCATGGGGCGCGATTTCAAAAAATAAATTGGAAGACCCCGGGAAAACCCCTGAAAAGGTATGGCGAGGATTTTTTAATCCGACCCAAAAGGACCTTACTCGGCTAGGATGTCCATCACTTTGACAACATTTTTAACCCATCAAACCACTATTTTTAATTCAGCAAAGGCGTAGTCTAAAACTACGACCTATAGAATTTCGGAGGAAGAAATGTAAACATGTGCCCAAATAGTTTTCAGAAGGTCTCAAAAGTAAGAGGGAGTAAAACTGTCTTTTTTCACATTCAAACGGTTTAAATTTCCCCCCGTTTACATCAATGGGCCCCAGGCATAAGAAAAAACCCTAAAACGCCCCGCCCTTGAGTGCTATGGCGTGCTACGGTTTTGGGGTCCTGTAGTCATTTTCCCCGTGTCATCCCGGGGGAATTACGTCCAAAAGCGATTTTATTTTAAATGGCATCTATAGGGTCTAGTAGACGAAAAAATTTGGGGTGACAATTTTATTATGGGAAATTTGGGTTTTTGTGGGGGTTAAAGGGGGTACCTCATTTCGCATTTTCGCCCGAAAGAAAGCGCTAATTTGTAAACTTTTTATCTCTTAAAAATTTAAAAGGAATATTATGAAAAAAATCAGGTGTCTTTCTCTTCTCTTCTTTTTTGTTTTTTTTGTTGTTCAAAATTATTATGGATTACAAATATTTATTTTTCTGGAATTAAAATTTGGTTTAACAGGGTTAATTTTTGCCATTTTGGGGCCTTTTTTGCCCTCTTAAAACTTTAATAAAAATTTGTCTTAAAAAAACCGGCCTAAAAAAATGATATAACTAGCACTATTTTTTTGTACACGTCCTTAAATACAAAACCACTCCCCTTGGGTTCAAATTTCCACCCCTTTTGAGAATCATTTCGGAGGTTTCTTCGAAGCACCTGCTGCTTTTGTGGGTCTTTAAAGCTTTTAACCTTTGCTTAGTCGTTTCTTGTATTTGCCCCCTGCTTTGCTGGGCTTTTTTAATTTTTTCTTTTCGTAAAAAAAAGGTTAGAATCTTTAAAAAAAATGCCATTTTAAACTAGATAACCTTACAGTAATACAAAAAAATTTATTGTCCTAGTTCAAAATTTTGAAATTTTTTTTGGATGAGACAAAAAATAATACGGAAATTTCCGTGCGTCAAGAGTCACAAAAGGCATACAATGGAGACAAACACACAAGATCCTCAAATCAGTGAGAAATGGCAAAGTGGGAGTGGGGGTGGGGGTATTTTAAAAGTAAAACTAGCCTCAAAAACTGCTTTTATACCATTGACTGGTACATAGAACATACAAAATTTTACGCACATATCTATCTTAAATTTTCCGACGCCTGTTCTTAAAATAATCGCCAGACCCTTTTTTTTTTGCAAAAATTTTGTTGAATAATCATTCAAAATACCTCCACAAAAATAATTCATTTCCCCTTTTCCAAAAAAAACAGACTTTTAAAAAAACGCCCCAAAAAAAAACAGCCCCATTCCGCCGTGGCGCAAAAAGCTGGGGGGTCCAGCAGGAACCCCCCACCCCGCCCAGATACAAATACACGTATAATCAGAAAAAAATATATTACTTTAAAATTTTGGGGGGTTTAATATTTTTTTTTTTGCGTATGGCTATCTTTCTCCTGTAAAGGGTGCGCGAAAGCTGTGCCTTTCCAAGACTTGGGACCTATTTCCAAAACCCATACGGCGCGATTTGTTCGACGTGTGGGCGCCGGGGGGTAGCGGCGGTGTGTGGCCTTGTCTCGCTCAGTTGCTGCACCCATATAGGATCAAGTAATGCCCTATCGAAACAAAAAAAAAATCAAAAACCCCCCAAATTTTTCAAAATACTATATTTTTTTTTTTGATCTACGTTATTTGTATCAGGCAGGGCTGGGAGGGTTCCGCTGTGACTCACAGAGCCGGTCCGCGTCTGCTGGGCGCCCCTTTGTTTTTGAGAGTCGGGAATTTCCGATTTTGAATGCGGATCTTTAAAAACGGGTGACTGGAGCAAAAATGCAACATATTTTTTGATATACCATAATGGCTATTTTTTGACTGCTTAAATCAGGAAAGATGAAATTATCTGGACGTAACTTTTAAAAAATCCCCAGGGATGGCTGCGAGAGAAGACCTCCATTTATTTTCCTTTTCCCTTTCTTCCTCGATGCATGCTCTAACCTTTCTCTTTTTTTTTTTCTCACATACTCAACACTCTGTCCTCCCTGCTATATACACAAGGATCAAATGCACTTTAATTCTATCATCACCCGTTTGCTATTTAGCTCGTTTACTATCTTTTTTTCAACATGTGAACTATTTTTACGGCACAGGTTTTATCGATGGATGGAATCTCAGGCTCCCCCGGGTGGATCACAAGGCCATTCACATGGTCCTGAAAATTTACAAATCATATTGAGGAAAGAACACACGCATATCAACAAGATTAGATTTTCAAAATTTAATGATAGAATTCTACAATTCACCCCTTCCCCAAAACAAACGGGGGGGACACACAAAAAGGAAAAATTTCTATTTTTTTTTATGGGAATTTACAAGGGGAAAAGGAAAAGGGCCCCATCCTATAATTGCCTCCACCCCACACACACAAATACAGACTCAAATCAAAACCCTATAAAATTAATTGACTCAATACAAATTGGGTTAAATCTTAAAAATAATCAAAAGTATAGCATTACCATACTAAAACATATTTAAAAATAATAAAAACCTGATCCTTTCATTCCCTTTACGGGCAAAAATGAGGCGATAGGGTGGAAACCTTACTTTTCTGTTTTTTTATGCGGATACTGAAGCAACTTCTTCTTTACGATCCCAATGTTGCACTCCACATTACAAATTTGGCAATCCTGTCCTTTTAAAGTACGGTTTTTCCCCCTCCCTAAAGCCCCTTTATTGGGCTGTGGAGGTAGGCAATGTCAGCTTTTCTTGACCCATAATTTTTTTTTTTTTTTTTTTTTTTTTTTTTTTTTTTTCACAAGGAACTGGCCAGGGCACAACAAAAATGGGTAACACAAAGCCCCATGAGTTGCTGTCCCTATAAGAAAAAAGAGAATAAAAAAAACAAAAGAGGGTAGGCCCCAATTTTGTGAGGGGGTTCTTTTTTACTCTTCTTTTGAAAAGATTTAAGTCATAGGAAAAAGGAAAAATAGAAACAGGGAAAAGAGTTCCAGATTTACCAGTGAAAAGGGGGAAAGAGTAAAAATACTGATTAAATCTTTCATTAGGAAGATGGGGGAAAGGGGTGGGTTGGTAGAAAGTCTTGTCCAGCGGGCCGCGGGAGTGGGGGGGGCTGCGTTAGCAAATTCGAAGACATGAGCATGAAATAACGGGAGAAGAGGCAAGAAACAATTTTCGGCGGTGATTTAAAAAAGATTGAAGACGTCAGTCAAGGGGGAGGAGTTGTGAACAAAAACTTTTTTACTAACCCTGTTTGGAGAGCTGTATGGGGATTCTCCCCCCAAAATGTGAGACATACTCCCTACCCTGGCGGTAAGGCCCCTTAGGGCAAACAATTGGGGGGAGAAAAAAAAGGGCCGACGCCCAGCCACCCTAACTTCTTAGAATTTTTAGTAAGAAGAGATCGAGATTTCCAGTTCAGATTTTTATAAAGGATATCCCCAGAAAGTTTTTTTAGAAGAAGGAGACGTTGATGTCTTTAAAGAGGGGGAAATTATTGGGGGTTTTGTCGAGTAATAGGTGAAAAAATTTGGGTTTTTTAGGCTTGAACAAAAAAAGGTTTCTTTGCCCCAATCAAAATTAATAGAAAAACAGAAGTAGGCGTGGTGGGATCTCTCGTGGGAAACACTACTTAGTTTGTTAGTTTGGGGTCTAATAAACACTTGAAGTCCTCATAACTCGCTTTTACCTGTAAAAAAAAATGGAAAATTACCAGCATTTCCCTGTTGACCATTACAGCAACAAAACTAAAAATTTGCTTTTTATTTCAAAGTGGTCTGTCGAAAATGGAAAGCAATATATAAATACAATTGTTGTCCTCTAGAAAAAGATTTTTTTTTTTTATATTTCTTCTTTTTTTATAATATTAAAGGTTCTCCCAGCTTGGGGTGCCACAAGTCCCAGACATACCTCTCAAAATCCTTCTAAATTGCATTCAAAATATTCAAAATAATTTTTTCAAAAGAGATAAATGCTTCTTTTTGTCAATTTGTAAATTCTAAAAAAATTAAAACTCAAAAGAATTATTATTTTACAGTCAAAATTAAAATAAGTGAATTCCAAAAAAATAAAAATTTTAAAAAAAGAAATATCTTAAAATTAAAAGCGAAAGTGTGTCTTTGTCTGTCTGGTGTGTGTGTGGTAGTTGGTTCCGCCCCCCGGGCGCAAAACCTCTTTGGCACAATTTTGGAATCTTTTGACCGGGGAAAGGGTCTAAGCCCCTTATAATGCCCCGATCATTTTTTTTTTTTTTTTTTTTTTTTAGCCCCTATTAGGAGAATTGTGAAAACAAAAGTGGGTTGCGAGAATTGGAGAAAACTAAAACTCGAAAATCCCAGTGGTCGCTGGCTTTTTAACTCAAGGTTGGGTCTACTGTGTTTCCCTCCGCGACTAATTTTTCTAATCAATTTTCCGCGATAAATTTTGATGCCCCCGCATCTGAATTTTAAAAAAAAGAACTTCTTCTTTGTTCTATAGTGTATGCATGCATGCATTCGATTGAACTTCTAAGATAGCAATTTAATGAAAATTACTCGCCCGGTAGCAAACTAATATTTTTTTTCAGTTATTGTGGCATGTAAATTTGGGCGATTTTCAACTGTTTTCTAAGACAGTACTCTGCGCCCGGCAAACGCTTGTCAAAATACAATAAGCAATCCCTTGGAAAACGAAGAATAAAGAATCCAAAATCGGTTTGTTGCTGGGGACAATGTAGGTTAAATTGGGGAGGCGACACGCCCCCCGGGGGGGAGTGGTGGGCGGGGAATTGTGGGGGGGAGATTGAATCAAAACATTGCTACTTCACGCGTCGACTCATTCCTTCCAGGCTTTCTATCGTTTTATACCAAAAATAACAGGAACAATGATGCCTAGGTAAGATAACTTCTAAACTACGTTATTGACTGTAAAATATCATAGATAACATTTACCTCGCCTCCCAACATATCCTATTTGGTTTTTTGGGTTAAATGCTGTTTTACGACTCGGCTCTAACAAAATTTCATATAGAAAAAATCGTTCTTAAAATTATACTTTTTTTGTTTTAAGTGCAGTGGAATAAGCCCCATTTTTTTTTTAGTTTCCAAATTTTTTCACCAAATTGTGAGTTAAAACTCCCGCGACCCTCATTTCGGATTGCAGTTCTCTCCAATTGAGGAAACCCTTTATGTAGGGTGATGGTAATGGGTGAGCGAATGGTGGTGATGGGGAAAGGGGGTGGGGGTGAGCGTGGTGAATGGGTTTGGGGTGATGGGTGAGGGTGAGGAAAAAGGGTGGGGGGTGATGGGGAATGGGTGAGTGAATGGGTGTGGTGATGGTAATGGGTGAGGAATGGGGGGGGGGTGATGGGAATGGGTGAGTAATGGGTTGGGTATGGGTAATGGGTGGGGGGGATGGGTAAAGGGTGTGTGGTGAGGTTGGTGTGTGGTGATGGGGGAAAGGGTGAAATGAAAGGGTGGGGGGTGAGGGGAAAGGGTGTGGGTGATGGGGAGGGTGAGGAATGGGTGGGGGGTGATGGGTAAGGGGGGTGAATGGGGGTTTTGGTGATGGGTAAAGGGGGGGGGTGATGGGGATGGGTAAGTGAATGGGTTTGGGGGTGAGGGTAATGGGTGATGAAAGGGGGGGGGGGTGGTAATGGGTGAGTGAATGGGGGAGGGGGAGGAAAAGGGTTTAGTGAATGGGTTGGGGGTGATGGGTAATGGGGAGTGAATGGGTGTGGGTGATGGGTAAAGGGGAGTAATGGGGGGGGGGTGATGGGGATGGGTGATGAATGGGGGGGGTGATGGGTATGGGTGAGTGAATGGGGTGTGGGAGGGTAAAGGGTGAGTGAATGGGTGGTGGTATGGGTAAAGGGTGAGTAAGGGTGGGGGGGATGGGTATGGGGAGTGAAAGGGGGGGGGGTGATGGGGAATGGGGGAGGAATGGGGGGGTGTGGGGAATGGGTGAGTGAAGGGGGGGGGGGGTATGGGTAATGGGTGAGTGAATGGGGGGGGGGATGGGGGAAGAATGGGTGGGGAATGGGTGGGGGTGATGGTAAAGGGGGATGAAGGGTGGGGGAATACATACATTTCTACTCCAGATTTCAGGAAAGTTAGAAGGGGCTATCTGGAGAGTCCAGGGTTTGGGGGGGCCGAAGGCCCACCAAAACACAGGTGGTGGGCCGAAGGCCCACCAATAGCCCTCCGCAGGAGCTAGCCAAAAAGCCCGGGCCCGGGGGGGGGCTTTGCGGCTAGTACATCTATAAAATCTTATGCAATATTTTTCAGAAATGTACTTTTCTTTTCCATCGTTTTCCCTTTTATCATGACACTTTTTTCTTATGTATTTTTTCTTAGCTAAAGATATTCATATACGTATTATTCTGTTAATTTTTAAAAAAATCAGGCTCTATCATTGTAACGTAAAACAAGTGAAAATACATACCGAGGCAAAAAAAAATTCACCCCACGGTCAGACAAAAGCCTCTGAGGTGGACCATATCTATGAAAAGCAACAATTTTTTAGAAGAAAAGTCTCGCAACAAAAGTGCAATGAGTATATCACAGTATTTTTATCACAATAACTTAGTTATCTCCCACTTAACTGTACCTATGGATAAAAGACCGTATGCATCGAGCAATCCCACATGCACTCTTATCTTTAAGTAGGAAAAAATCTACAAATTTGGTGAAGTGGTCCACAAAGGTGCATACGTATCTGTGGCCTCCCTCTGTGATAGGCAGGGGACCTAGTAAGAAATTGGTGAAGCAAAGCTACAGATTAGTGAAGCTGCAGGCATCGCCATATACGTACATCCAAAAAAGCCATGAACCTATACAGTAGGAGCAAGCATATGAAACATGGCAGCATAGCACGATTGATGAATTTGCAATAAAATAGCACATTGGGAAGCAGTATTCACCATGCTTGAAAGTTATGTTTCATAGCATGCAATTTGTTCATGAGCCACACACACCCTTGCAACTTCTATGCTAGACCAGGAACATGCACAGAAGAAGGACTCAGGGTGCTGAAGTTCGTGATGTTTATCTTCATCTTAAAATGAAATTTGGTCAAAATCAGGGAGAAAAAATAATACTTCTGGTGAGGGGATTTTTTTCTGAGCCCCTGCCCTCTTGAAAGTGGTGCATGTTACTGTTCAATCAAAGAAGGACAGGATGAAAATGAGAATAGAACAATAATAACAATCCAAGGTTTTTTAGAAGAAAGGGAAAAAACTTAAAAAAAGGTCCAAAACACAAAAAAACCCAAGGAAAGTTGGTATGCAATTTATAATAATGTACCTCTTTATCAAAGCCCCCAAAATAATCCTCAACTACTAAATTAGCTGTTTAGAGATTATAATCAATAGATAATTTGGCTGAGGCAAGCATGAATGCGATTGCTCATCAACTGCTGAATATTTCATGAAGTAGGGCAGAATTGTGAATTTTGGTACACGTATATTGTATATTGTACAGTACAGTATATTGTACGTCAACAGAAATATACTCAAGGACGATACACCCTATTTCAAATTCGCGTAATATTAACATGCATACGTCAAGAACAGGTACTATGTAACATTATGTTGTGTTAGACGTATTCTATAAGCAGGACCCGTGTAACCTGTCATTTCCCCCAACACAAATCAAGGCTAGTAAGTAGGGCTTAGTAGTGGGCAAGCATTTATAGTTTTCTTTCTTTATTTTTTTCATACGCAACGCCTGTTTACTTACCGTTGTGGCGAGGGGCTATATAGTGTGAAAGGAGACATGCCCAAATTGTCTCTGCCCAGCCAGTGAATCAAAACCACATCATCTCGGACCTGACAGACCTCTTGGTTGTAAGGCACTAACTATTAATAGATAAAGTAATCACATGCTTCCAAAGAGTTGAAACATTAATATCTATCCAGTAGCACAGCATACAAAAGGCAGACACTGAATATTCCATTCCATCACTTAAAGCAAATCATACATGATGCTTGGAAAGAGAATAACATATAATAAAGAGCCACATCCAAGAACTACTGTATCATATTCCTTACCAATAAGATCCATTCCTACCAATTCCAGTGGTTCCCCCGTTGTTATGGACCTCATTTTAGGAGCCTGGACCTGGAGGCGGTCGTACCTCTGACACCTGTCACATGCTGCAACCTGTTTAAACGAAATTATATTGGTAAATGCTGAAATGGTTTGGTGTATCCCTATTATATCTTACTAATGCAAGAATGAGCAAGTATCTCTCCTTCATTCCTTTCACTGGTAGACTGTGGAACTCTCTTCCTGTTTCTATTTGCCATCTTCCTACGACATAAAACTTTTTAAGAGAGGAATATTAAGACACTTCCGAACTTTAAATTGCCCACCTTATCTCTTACTGTCTTCTTTATAGGGACTGGCAGCTTAAGTGGGATTATTATGTTACTTCTTGTACGTGGCCAGTCCTTTAAAAGAAAAAAAAGAAGAAAAACACCGCAGTGATTACGCCTGGATCGATAATGGAAAAAGTTACGAAATATCTAGGCATAATAGTGTGAACCCTGCAAAGTTGGAAAAATTTGTGGAATCCTAGGGTATATGATGAGAGAAGGGGCAGTACGTTTAAAGGAAGTAAGCGCAGGCACTGAGGGATAGTATGTAATTCCAACAGTAACCTGAAAGTGAGACTTGGCGTGGAATAAATGTCCAAGGTCTGCAATTTAAGCAGTAGCAATTAGTGGTTTAGAGGTGGCTGTGGTGAGAACAGAATGGAGGCAGAAAGAGGTGGAAATATAAACAAAATATTTGGTATGGTTCTGTAGGGGAGAAGGTTGTTTCAAAGATAAGAAACAATTATGTATGAAACAATACATGTAACAATTGCATATACATTATAATACCCACATAATCCTGGATACCCTTCTTCATTCCTCTCCAGTAGTAAAACTTGGACGCTTTGTTAAAGGTGGCATTATATCCACTGTGTCCTCCAATGGCACTGGTATGGTAGAGGTGGAGAACATGTGCCACTTCATCAACAGTTCTGACCACCTCTCTTTTTCCGCGTCCGCCGCTAACAAGGAACAATTTTTGGCCTGAAAATAACATTAACAACAATGAAGTGTATGTTGTATATGGTGTAGTGCTAAGCAAAGGAAGACACTATATACACATATCATTAAATGATTGCATTTTTAACCCACTCAACCCAAATTAGAGGTGTTTGAACTGCGATAAAGGTGTTTAACAATACTTGGCTTTTTTTGGCTAATCAGGAGAATAAGCCCAGCTATCATTTGGAAAGCAATTGCAATGATAACTTTCAGAACAGTACCTATCATGCATAATAACAGTTGGCTGAACAGTTGAGAAGGAAAGAGTGTTGGTGCTTCCCTGGCAGGGATTTTGTACATATAGTCCGTCAGCTATGGGGGGTGGCCGGTACCATATGAGGTGGCCAAACGTATGTGGTATCATTTGAAAGGTCTATCCATAGGTATTACAAAAATGTATGATAGCAGTCTCAAATGAGTAGCTTAAGGTAGCTAGAGCTGTTCAAAGTATCATAATGTGAATTATCTAAAAATCAATAATTTAGGGTGCATACCATTAATTAATACTGGGGAACAAATTTTTGTTGAGTTAGGTCTGACACTTGTTATTAAGTAATTTTTGGGTGCTGAATCCAAAACTGATCTCAGTTTTTCTCTATCACGTCAAGTTTTTGAACTGTAGGATTTTCGTTTTCTTAAAAAATATGAAAAATACTGTACATAACAGTAACAGTGCTTATTTTATAAAAAGTTGCAAATGTTAACATACAATGAAAAATTAAAGAAATAGGCATGAATAGAATGTTTATTTAACATTATCATGGTTTTAGAAAGGATAAGGCTATAATTGTGTGCAGGTTAAGGTAAAAATTTACGTTTGTAGCTTTGTCTGGAGTGTTCAACTTGAGGACTATCGCGTTTGATGCTCCAACAATAGTCAGCCATCATATGCACATCCCATCTACCCTGGTAACGTTCTTCCATAACCTTCAAATCTTGGTGAAATCGTTCACCTTGCTCGTCGCTAGCAGCACCAAGATTTTCCGAAAAGTTGGCAAGATGGCTATGCAAAAAATGTACTTTAATACTCATGTTGCAACCAAGCGCTTTGTAGCTCTCCAATATTTTCTGAACAATTTCTGTGTAATTACTTGCACGTGTATTTCCAAGAAAGTTCTTGACGACGTCTTTGAATGATAGCCAAGCATTCTTTTCAAGGTCTGACATAGTACCGTTCAAATGTTCATCTTTGATGAGCTGTCGAATTTGTGGACCATCAAACACACCGGCCTTGATTTTTTCAATTGACAGTCCAGGAAATGCCAAGATGATGTACTTCAAACAGTCGCCATCAGTTGACAATGCTTTTACAAATTGTTTCATGAGACCTAGTTTTATGTGCAGAGGTGGGAATATTATTTTCTTCCTGTCAACAAGTGGCTCATGTACAATGTTAGGATCTCCAGGTTTAAGATCAGATCTCGGAGGCCAATTCGTCTGAACCCAATGCTTCTCTCGAGCTCTGCTATCCCACATACAGAGAAAGCAGGGATACTTTGTGTATCCACGTTGTTGACCAAGAAGGAAGGACACCATTTTAAGGTCAACACAGATGATCCAATTGTGTTTGTCATATTGCAATAACTCAATGACTCTCTTTACATCTCCATATTCTTCACGAAGACAGACCGAATGCCCAATAGGGACTGCGCCAAACAAATTGCCATTGTGTAGAAGGACACACTTACAGCTCACAAGTGGAATTTTGCTTATCTGGAGGGTAAGCTGTGGAGAAAAAACTTGACGTGCTAGAAAAAAACTGACTACAGATTTGGAATCAGCATGCCAATTTTAGTCTAAATAAGCTCAAAAATCTAACTCAACAATTTTTTTTTCTTCAAATTGTTCCCCAGTGTTATGCACACGTTTTACCATCAAATGTTCTTTTAGTAATGCATTTGATTAATTTACCATTAGGAGTGTCTAAGATATCTATTTAGTTAACTAGTTAACATCCAATAAAGTAAATATATGTCTAGCCCCATCCCACCCCCCAAAAAAAGAATGAAAGAAGTAAATTACAATTATAAAAACGATATTGGTTAATTTCCATATTCCTCATGTAATCTAGAGTCTGAGTTAATTTATTTTGGTACAAAATAATAGAATAACAATATATACTTTATTTCTTTTAACTATGGATAGACCTTTCAAATGATACCACGATACGTTTGGCCACCTCATATGGTACCGGCCACCCCCCATAGCTGACGGGCTATGAGGGAAGTTCTAGAATACCCACTGGGTCCTTTGACATGGTCCATTGCCACGCCTGATGGATTCCCTAGAAAAACAGCTGAGTCAACACTGTCAAGGGAACTTCAAAAGAATGTCACTCCAACAGAAGTCGTAGCCCCACCATCAGCCTGTGTGATAGATGGGATGGCCATTGTTCACAAGATTAAAGGTGACCAGAAAACCTTTGGTGATATTGCATCACTAATCTTGTCTAAAGCTCTCCATGAGGCATCAAACAGTGACCGCATAGACATTGTGTTTGACGTCTATCAGGAACACTCTATTAAAGCTGTTGAGAGACAGTTGAGAAGATCCACAACTAGCAGTATCCAGTACAAAAACATCAAAACCAAACAGCTGGTAGTACAGTGGAGAAAGTTTCTGTCCTCGACAGACAACAAAACCAGTCTCATTCAGTTCCTCACAAAGGAATGGAAACAAGAAAGGCATATTGAGAGACTCCATGGCAAAATTCTGTATGTTACGTGTGAAGAATTATGTCATAAAATCACTGGTCAGGGTTGTAAGCTTGTCACAGAGCTGAAATCATCTCAGGAAGAGGCAGATACCAGGATTCTCTTACACGCAGCACATCTGGTTTTCAGACAGTTGTTGTTGTTGCTGATGACACAGACGTGTTCTTACTGCTTCTAGCCTTTAACAAGGATATCGGTGCCTCATTGTACTTGAAATGTGGAACACAAGCCCGAACCAAAAA
>JACEEZ010006790.1:0-12779 GCA_016584305.1 Chionoecetes opilio
AAATTGCCATTGGGTCGCAGCTTTCATATTTTAGTTTCTAAGTTTTCTTGATGTCTTTCTCTGATATGTATCATACATAATTGTTGCTGTTGTGGTTGTATTGGTGGAAAAGTGTTCTGTATATTTGGTTTCTATTATTTGTTGTCATCATCAGGTTTCATATTCGCATTTCTTTCATAGTTCCATATTTCTGTTGTGCTATTTTCCCATTTCTGATAAGTGTTTGTCCAAAAGATTTCTAATTATCGCGGTAAGTCTTCTTGCTTTACTTTATTTCCTTCTGTGCTGTATATTTCAATCATTCCTTCTCCTTGTGTCCTTCGCCTTTTAACTTGTTCATATTTTCCCAAAATTTGCTACTTCTGTTTGGGTTCTGCAAGATTTCATTTGTCACTCTTGCCTCGTGTTCAACTATTGCTTGGTATACGAGCTTTTGTACTCGTACTTTTGTTATAGGTATAGGTTTTCATATCTGTTTTTCTCGCTTGCAATTTTTGCATTTATTTTTTTCTTATTGTACTGTCTTCGTAAGCTATTTCTTTCATGAATAGTTCTGTGAACCATATTTTTTTCAGTTTTGACTGGTTCGTTGTTGAATATTTCTTTTCTTAAAGTTTCTTTAGTGTTTTGTTTGTCGTTTTTCTAATCATATTTTTTAGTTTGTCTAGGTTTCCACAGATATATGTGTCTTGTTGTTCATCATTTATTGAGTTCAGAAAATTTGCTTTTGTATCATCTGTTATGTTAATATATTCATTTGTTCTTGTGTCCTCAGTGAATATTCTTTTGTTCTGTCGCGATGCCAAATGTTGTAGTAATTAAGTGGTGGTCCGATAAATCGAGTTTTTGTTTTGTCTTCATCGACTATCATTGTTCGTATTTTTCGTACATTTCTTGACTTACTAAAACAAAGTCTATAACACTTTTTTGCTCATTTCTGCTCCATGTGTTTTTCCTTGGCATCTATTATCTCCATTTATAAGTATCAAGCTGTGTCCCTCCATCAATTCCAACACCATTTTTCCTGTATTATTCTGCTTTTGCTCTCCAATGAAGCCTAAATGTCCATTAAAGTCTCCAGTAGCAGTGTGGATACATTTGTGTCTTTTAGTATTAGCTTTTCTATGCTTTCTTTAATTTTCTTATTTCTTTGTTGGTCATTTGTTGATAAGTAAGTCAGTATGATTTTACATTAAAGTTTTTGTTAACTCCTGATACATGTAAAACATTTTCATGCTCACTTGCTTGTTTTTTCTAGTACAATGTTTTGACTTGTTTTATATAAAATTAATAGTCCTCCCTTTCTGTCTTCTAGTTTTCTAAAAGAGTACAAAACAGTTGACATTTTCTGGTATTTGTATGTTTTCATATTTCTGCTGTGTCTCTGTAATACATAGTATGGTATGTCATTTAGAATATTCAACAAATATATCAATTTTATTTGTGTTAGTCCTGAATGTTTATCAATTTGATTTCTAGTGGTAAGCTAATTTTGATAATTTTAGGTTTACTGTGTTCTGTAGTATTGGGTTTTGAAAATTTCCTTTTACTAGTTACCCATGTCTGCTGTACCATCCTTCTTCTCTTGGTCTCTCTTCATTTTCAGTTGTTCCCTGAGGATTTTTCTCTTCTTCACTTTGCATTCTGTTAAGTCTGGCACAACTATCACTTGTTTGTATGTATCTTTCTCTGTGTTTTTCAGGTTTTTAGCTTTCTTGATGATTTCCCATTTATCTTTGAGAGTTCCTACCTTAACCAACAAGGGTCTCGGTCATGCATGCTCCTGCCTTTCTACTCTGGGTCTGCCGAGGCGCACTACTTCCACATTTCACTTCATTTATTCCTCTTTCATTGGTGATTATATCAGTGCACATTGCCTTCTCATGGTTTTTCTTTTAAACATTATTTTCTCCTTCAGCTTCTGGGTACGTTTAAACATCACAATGTTTTTCCTTTTTTCTTTTCTCTTTTCATCTTCCTTTATGCTTTCAATAACATTTTCTTTGATATCTTGTAACATAAACATTTCTATGTTTTCCATCTTCATTTCTATTTTCTCCAGCCTATTTCTGAGATGCAGATTTTCCTCTTTCAGTGTTGTTATGTTTTCCTCTTCCATCATTATTTGCTCATGTTTAATCACCTGATTTTTCTCTCTAAGCTTCAAATTTGCTTTCTGTAAAATAGGCGTATTTGCCTTTTCAATTTCTACAGAACCAGCATGACTTCTTTTTTAGCACTCCAAATGCGGCATATTCATCTTTGTTTACTTTCTCACACCCTGCGTGGACCACCCCATGCAAAGGCTACACTTTAGACCTCTTTGGGCCATCTATCACTAATTTATCTCATTTACCATACAGTTCGTCTACTTCTTCCGAAGATATTTCTTCCTATCATTCTTATCTTCTTCCTTTCATTCTTATCTTCTTCCTGATCTCTCTTGTCTTCTTCCTGATCTTTCCTGTCTTCTTCCTCACCTTGTTTTACTGTTTTTACCTCCGCCAACGAAATTGGAGGGGTTATGTTTTTACCCCGATCTGTCTGTCTGTCTGTCTGTCTGTTTGTTAGTGTACAGGATTTCTCGAAAAGTTACGAATAGATTTGGACAAATTCGGTATACCAGGTCTATTTGGTATAAGGAAGAACTGATTTAATTTTGGATGAAATCTATTGACAACTGTTGCCATGGCAACCAATTGATGAAATATTCGTAGGAGGTATGCGCTTCTACTGAGTGCATATATGTATATATATATATATAATATATATATATATATAATTAATATATATATATATATATATTATCTATATATATATATATATATTTTATAATATATATATTATATATTTTTTTTTTTTTTATTTTATATATATTTAATATCCCCCCCTTTTTTTCCTTTTTCGGCCGGAGGTTTTCCAGAGCCCTAGTTTCCTTTCTTTGGTTTAACCGCCCCCGTTGGGTCTTGTTTACATTGTCTTTCTTAGTGATCCCCCTGATAAAAAAATATACTTTTTGATAATGCTAAACTTATTTACGTATATTGTTCCATAAATAGTGGCACCATCGCTTTCGATTGATTTAGAAACATTTGGTGCCTCCGTTTCCCAGAGGGCCGTTTCTCAGCTCAGTGACGGCCCATCACACGGAGCCTGGTAAGGAAACCGGGGCAATGCCTTCGCAGGACTAATGTGTAGTGAATTATTTCCATCCTAACTTTATATTCAGCGATTCTTGATCAAATGTCGGCGTTATTGTAAGAATCCCATCTTGCATGAAAAGTTGTCAGGACAAAATATAAAGCGTCGTCTGTTTGTTTACAAAAAGAAGTTCTGCGCATGCGCTGGACCAAACCCGGGAAAAGGGGAATCTTCTGTACCGTCACACCGGCTGCTTTTTTCCTGCATATATCTCACAACACTAGTCAATTAATCCGCATTATCTTCCCAAACAGCTGATCTTTCTATGAACTGGAAAAAAGGCGTATTTGCTTGCCTGCAAATATTATATACGAAGTCGAAAGGATGGTCCATGTCTATGTAGCATGTTTCCTTGGATAAACTATACACTCTTTTTTACAATGAGGTGTTGCACGGGGAGAATACCGGCTTCTATCATACATAGATTCATGCTAGTATTTTTCCGTCCACCAAGCGGGCATTTCACTAATTTATTATATTGTTATACAGTCCTATAGTTTTTTTTATTTACCAAGACTTCGAGCTATATAATAATGAACTCATCACTGCTGCTTCAAAAATAGCTCTCTTATAAAAAAATGGCATCTGAGTGTTGCTTGCACATAAAATGGAGAACTTGTTCACTACTGCTTCACTTGTAGTTTCATGCAGTCTCAAGGTATCGTCCATCTTGGCAGAATCAGGAACCTGCCCCGAGATACAAGTACTTACGGGGGGCATAGTTCACGTTCACTCCTTCACTCAACAACAGGGGTATATCATAGCCCTCTCCGTTAATAACAAAAACTTTGTCAAATTTTCATTAATGACAGTCCCACTTCCCTACAAGAGTGACATATAACCTCAAGTTTCTTCACACACATCTCACGACTGGCGCAGTATCACAGCATCAACCATCAACAGTAACGTGTGCAAATGCCTAAAAATCCATCCTTACCACCGCTCTTTTAAACATCTGTACCATTTTGATCAATGTATAGACAAACAATAAGCAGCTCCAGGAGCCCTTGGCAAACTCCGATCGACGCATCTACAACTGTTGGCTTAAGAATGTTTTTTGGTGCACTTGTAAAATTACTTTGATCGCTGCAGTATTACTCTACACACCCCAACTCCCTGAGACGCCGATCAACTTCATTCGGGGGAGTCTATCGTAAGCTTTACCAAAGACTACTCTATACTGGTCTTGCTACTCGTGCCCCGCGCCAACCCGCCCATGACCAGTGGAGGCCAGTTTTGCGATTCCCGACATTTTTTGAACATCACCCCATTTCCTTCCTGTGGTTTATCAGTATAAATGATATACCGTTATCTTCGCAAATGTTTTTTCTATAATATTATCAAATAAAAAATAGTAAAATACACTAAAGAATTGACATTATGGAGAGAGTGAAGAAATATGCATGAACTTAAATTTACTTAAACTCTTCGCCCTTAAATATTTTGCGAGCAAACATTTCAGATGAAACATATCAATAGAAGCGGATTTACTTAGCTTTCCATTGATATATTTCGTTTTTTGATAAATGAATTAAAAAACCCTACATAACTTAGCGTTAACTAAAAAAATAGCATCATCAAACGGATCGGCAAGTTTAAAAAAAATATTCCATGAATACAGTAGACTATGGTTTATCAGTATAAATGATACACTGTTATCTTCGTAAATGATTTTTTATAATATTATCAAATAAAAAACTGTAAAATACACTAAAGAAATGCCATTATGAGACTCTAAGAAATATGCATGAACATTATATAAAATCATTTAAACTCTTCGCCATTTAATATTTTGCGTGAAGACATTTTACATGCAACATATCAATAGAAGCGGAATTTTATTAGCTTTCCATAGATATATTTCGTTTTCTGATAATGAATTAGAACCATACTAAATTAACGTTAACTAAATAAATAACATATCAATCGGGTAATTTCCCGCTTTATGAGGTTATTTATTTAGTTAACGCTAATTTATGTATGGTTATAATTAATTTATCAGACAACGCAATTTATCAATGGAAAGCTAATAAAATTCCGCTTCTATTGATATGTTTCATGTAATATGTTTTCAAAGCAAAATATTAAATGGCGAAGATTTAAGTGAATATTGAGTTCATCCATATTTTCACTCGCTCATAATGTCATTTCTTTAGTGTATTTTACAGTTTTTATTTGAATATTAAGAACAAACAATTACGAAGATAACAGTATATCATTTATACTGATAAGCCATAGGAAGGGAAATGGGAGTGATGTTCGAAATGTCAGGAATCGCAAAACTGGCCTCCACTGGAAATAGCCCAAAATGAGTAGCAAGTCCAGTATACAGTAGTCTTTGGCTTTACAAAACCTATGAATAAAATGTACAATTTTGCACTTTTGAAAACAGCATATTACATAATAATATTAATGTTAAGATTTGTTCGATGCCACTCTCTGTTCTTCTGAGCTCCCGCTTGACATTTATCAATGATGCACCAAAGCTTCATTCTCTTGAGTAACATTTTGTAATACATTTTAACAAGTGAATCCATTATACTAATCCTTCTATAATTCTTACATATCAAAGAATTTCCTGAAATTGTTGATTGCGCAATAAAAAAATGTTGAATATGCTAAAAAATAAACAAAAAACAAGGCATAGGTAGTTTTCTAATGACACCTGTGCATATACCACTGTAATTTAGTTTAGTTTCAGACTGTCACCGCTTCGCCCAGCTCGTTAGCAATATACAGGTCATCTAACACTGGTATATAGGGTTGCATCCCAACAATCATTGTTTTCAATTCTTTCTACATTTGGAGGGATTAATGCATTTTCAAAATGCGCTTTGAACTGCACATTTTTTGACTGCTTTACATTTCTTCTCCATTCCCTCCTTTCCAGTTAATGGATTTCAAATCAATCTGTTATTCCTAGTGACTAAAAGATGTTTCGACCGCGGTTGTGTCTCGTCCCACTCGTATTGCGCATTGGAGTATGGCCTGGTGAAGGTGGCGGCGGTGTTCATGATAGCCCAGGAGCCCTCAGCGATGGCTTGCTCACGTCCACGCTCTCGGCATCCACCACGAAGTCTGAAGGCTCTATCTCCTGCAGGCGTTAGCCAAGCCTCGACGTCAATACCCTTATAGTTCACACTCTGCGTAACTTGTGTTGTGGCGTAGATTTGTACTGTTGCCCCAATGCTAACCCCTCTGCAACACTTGATGGTGAGACCGTTGGTCAAGCTTCGGTAGCCAGCATAATAGTGAGTGGTGCGTGGTCGGAGCCGAGATGTCTTGGTGCACGTTGTATCTATTATGAGACAATACAGCTACTAATAAACACATACCTACACTCACACCCACCCAGCCCTCTTAACAACTCAGAAAAATGCTTGCTGGGCTTGAAATCGTGCTTATAATGTCTTTTTCCGGTAACATTGGAATGTTCACTTCCGTCTTGAGTTGTTTATTTGATGGTCCCCTCCCCAGTCCCTAACTGGGGAGGGACCATAAATATCCTCAGGTCGGACAGTCTTAAGATGACGACTCGAGGTGTCTTGATACTTCTTCTAGCCTTCTCTCCTTAAACTTCTGCAACATTCGCGGCCTTAGATCTAACTTTCTCTCTGTTGAACATCATCTCTCTCCTCTAAACCTCATCTTCTTTTCCTCACCGAAACTCAGTTGTCTGTGAGCACTGACAGCAGACCTTTTTCTGTCTACTCTACTATCTCTATTCTCATTTCAGTCCAAAGCTGGCTGTTGCGTATATGTGCGCAATGACATCCCTGCTCTCGTGCCCACGGCCTTGAATCTTCCAAATTTTCTACATCTGGCTTCAACTTCAATGTCACTCTCTTACAAAATTTATCTGTGCTGTATATTTCTCACCTAACTCCTCTGACTATGTAAAATTCTCGACTATTTAACATCAAAAGTGGAGCACATCTCAATCTCATTTTCCTTTAGCAGAGATTTCCATTCTTGGGGACTTCAATGTTCACCACCAGCTTTGGCTATCATCTTCTTTCACTGACCAACCTGGTGAACAAGCTTACAGCTTTCTATCCTCCAAGACCTAGAGCAGCTGGTGCAGCACCCTCCCACGTATTCCTGACCGCCTTGAAGACACGTCCAACATTCTTGATCTTTTCCTAACTACTAACCCTTCTGTTTACTCTGTGAAACTGTTCTCTCCGTTGGGTTCCTCCGATCACAATCTTATTTCTGTAACCTGTCCTATCGCTCCGGTACGTCTCGGACCCAGCTAAGCGGAGGTACTTCTGGCACTTCAACTCAGCTAAGTGGGAAGACCTAAGGCAGTACTACTCTGATTTTCCATGGAATGATTACTGCTTCCATGTCAAAGACCCATCTTTTTGTGCAGAGCGCATAACTGAGGTCATAGTCTCTGGCATGGAGGCGTACATTCCACGCACTTTCTCTAATCCTAAAGCCCGTCAACCTTGGTTTAATTCGCTTGTTCTCATGCTGTCCGAGACAGAGAAGTGGATCACAGACTGTACGTAGCATCCATCTCCTGAAACTCATGCCCTTATATTCTGCCCTGTAATCATGCCAAATCTTTACTGTCAACTACCAAAAACTCTTTCATACATAGAAATGTCAAAATCTTTCTGAATCAAATTCCTCTCGTGACTTCTGGCATCTAGCTAATAACATCTCTAACAATTTTTCTTCTGCATCTTTCCCTCCTATGCTTCACCCAGATGGCTCCACAGCTGTCTCATCTACTTTAAAGCTGAACTCTTCGCTCAAACCTTTGCTAAAAATTCCACTCTGGTTATGAACTGATGGTTGTTCCTCTTCTCCTCCACCCTCTGACTATATTATGCCTGTCATTAAGATCCTTCGGAATGATGTTTCTTTGCCCTTTCGGCCTAGATCCTCGGAAAGCTTACGGTCTGACGGAGTCCCTCCTATTGTTCTCAAAAACTGTGCTTCAGTGCTTGCACCTTGCTGGTCAAACTTTTCCGTCTTTGTCTATCTACTTCCACCTTTCCTTCTTGCTGGAAGTTTGTCACATCCAACCTGTTCCTAAGAAGGGTGACCGTTCTAATCCTTCAAACTACCGTCCTATAGTTTGACTCTGCCTTGCTAAAGTTTTTGAATCTATACTTAATAAGAAAATTCTTAAGCATCTATCTGCTCACAATCTTCTATCTGATCGGCAGTACGGTTTCCGTAAAGGGCGATCTACTGGCGACCTTCTAGCTTCCTAACTGAATCTTGGTCATCCTCCTTTAGGGGTTTCGGTGAAACTTTTGCTGTGCCCTTGACATATCAAAAGCTTTTGATAGAGTCTGGCACAATCTTTAATTTCCAAACTACCCTCATTCGGTTTCTATCCTTCTCTCTGTACTTCATCTTAAGTTTCCTTTCAAACCGTTCTATTGCTGCTACTGTAGACGGACATTGTTCTTCTCCTAAATCTATCAATAGTGGTGTTCCCCAGGGTTCTGTCCTATCACCCACTCTCTTTCTATTATTCATTAATGATCTTCTAAGTTTAACTCAAAGCCCTATCCACTCCTACGCTGATGATTGTACCCTGCATTTTTCAACGTCGTTTATTAGACAGGAAACTCAACAGGAACTAAGTGATTAACGGAGAGATGCCACCGAGCGCCTAACTTCTGATCTTTCTATAATTTCTGATTGGGGCAAAGCAAACCTTGTTTTGTTCAATGCCTCAAAAACCCAATTTCTTCACCTATCTACTCGACAAAACCTACCAGATAACTATCCCTCTTCTTCAATGACACTCAATTGTCTCCTTCTTCTACAATGAACATTCTAGGACTATCCATTACTAAAAATCTGAACTGGAAAATCTACATCTCATCTCCTGCTAAAACAGCTTCTAAGAAGTTAGGTGTCCTGTGGCGTCTGCGTCCTTTTTTTTTCTCCCTCCCAATTGCTTGCTCTCTACATTGGCTTTATCCGCTCATGTATGGAGTATGTCTCACATGTTTGGGGAGGTTCCACTCATACAGCTCTCCTAAACAGGGTTGAGTCAAAAGCTTTTCGTCTCATCAACTCCTCTCCTCTGACTGACTGTTTTCAATCTTTAATCACCGCCGCAATGTTGCTTCTCTTGCTCTCTTCTACCGTTATTTTCATGCTCACTGCTCTTCTGAACTTGCTAACTGCATGCCTCCCCCACTCCCGCGGCCTCGCTGCACAAGACTTTCTACTCATTCTCATCCCTATTCTGTCTATCTTCCTAATGCAAGAGTTAATCAGTATCTTTACTCTTTCATCCCTTTCACTGGTAAACTCTGGAACTCTCTTCCTGTTTATTTTTTCCACTTTGCCTATGGAAAAAAAAAAAAAAAAAAAATCGTTTTACTTTCCTCTTATGCAAAACTTTAATTATCGGTATTCAATGTCATTTGCCACTCTTTTGCCCAACTAACTAAGGATCAAGGTCGATTGCAAATACTCTTATCGGCAGTTTGAGATACTTATTCGTTATTTAATTATCGTCTGCAACTTTGATATTTTATAGGTGAGGCTTTCATCAATATCGTTTGCTAATATTAGGAAAAGTACTGGACCTAGCACATATCGCTGCGTAGCACCACTTAAAACATCTCGCAGTTAGATGCTTTTCATAATTTACGACGCGCAATTTCTCTCAGAAAGCCAGTCTTCAGCAAATTTCAGATGTTTCGCGGAAACATCTATGCCGTGTGACTTTAATTTCTTAAGTAAACGCTTATGGGGGACTTAGTGAAACGCTTTTTGAAAGTAAAGATAAATCACATCTACTGCTTTCGTCTCGCGAACGTGTCGTATACGTCATTGAAAAATTTACCCAAATTTGTCAGGCAAGAACTTTTATTACGAAAACCATGCTGAGAGTTTTCATCAGATTTTTGTTATTTAAGAAATTTACCACTGTCTCGTATAAAAGTTTCCATTGATTTACAGACTACGGATGTGAGGCTGATCGGTCTGTATTTCGTCGGTTGTGTAAAAATCACCTTTTTTTCTGTATTAGAGTAACATTGCAAGTTTCCCAATTGCAGGAAACTTTACCGGAATCTAGGGATTTGTTAAAAAGTATTGAAATAGGTTTACAAATCGGGTTGCTTCGCTTTCTTTAAAACTCGCGGTGGAATACAATCTGGCCCCAGGATGTTTGTTAACTTGAGCTTATCTATTTTTTTAATCATTGTGACCTAAAGAAATTCGCAATTGATCAATGAAATGACGTTACTTTGATAGCAGCCCACTTCTTCCCATTTATATTTTCACGGTTAAAAACAGAAGCAAAGTAATCATTTGGGGCTTCAGCCATCTATATGGCTGCAGTGGATATAAAATTTGACTTTATATATGTAAATAACCTATGTTTTTTTTTACATGTAGGGACAATCTCTCAGAAAATAATGGAAAGTAATAATATAAGTCTGTATAATTGTAGAGGACTTATCGGGGCTAATTTAAAATGGTACTTCCAGTTTGTACACATTTATTTATAAGTCCAATAAGGAACTTAGATTTTTACAACCAGATATGTAGTGGAAACCAGCCAGTGAGTCTCGGTGGAGCGTGTGAGATGGGGGGCGTCTGGTAGTGCAGTGATCCGAGATGTTCTGTCTTCCTTCCCGGCTTCTGACCGCTCCTCTCTGTGTTACTAACTGTCGTCGACATTTATAAAAGGCTGATACATATACATTTGGCCTGTGAAACCCACTTGCTCGAGCTAACAAAGTGCAAGCTGTGTACTGGTTCTCACGAGAAACCAGGAAGATATACATATAATTATATATACATTTCATATATATATAATTATATGTTATGAAGTTTCTAAAAAAAATTCTGGTTCTTTTGATTTAAGTACATGAAAATATCCTGTATGAAGTTATAATACTTGTTACACTTGTGTGATCATTGTTGTAATTTAATAGTAATAGTAATGCAAATTATTATATATGTAGAAGTGATTACTGACTGACATGCTCGGGCCGCTAAAGAATTTGTCCTCAAATTAGTCACATAAGAATTAGCTAGGGAATAAAAAGTAGTAAAAGAACTCTACATCTAACTAAAGGCTAATACATACATACAATATATAAATCACAAACTCTAAACTTCCCAAAGCTTAATTCCTATCGCTAAAAGTGTGTAAAATCTGAGTTAAATACACAAAATATTCACGAAAAATTCGGCGGAACCAGAAATGGAAGGATGGGCCGCTTGAATTCCAAGTATCATGCGAATATTATTACTGATGCTAATGAGGAAAACAAAGGTTTACATGATGTTCAACAACAAAGACAATGACATGGCGAGTAATACAAAATATATGTGTCAGTACTATCGTGGGTAAATCCACAATATGTAAAAATCATTGATTAAAATTTTCAAGTGTTAAGTGTTTCAAGTGTACGTGTAGCGTAGACGGTAGTTAGAAAGCTTAAAAAACTGGCAGCGAAAGTAGCTGTAAAAAGTACAGGGAAAAATTGAGAAAACAACATTTCAAGTAATGAGGGCGTAATCGCAGAAACCCTGAATGTGTCAAGTAACGACGAAGGCCCGTTTGACTGTAGAGCTGCTGCTGTGTGCATAGTATAACAATTTATGTACAAGTAATAGGTCTGTGTCAGTAAATAATGCAATGGTCTGTAGAAATATCAGTAAAATAGACAATACCCTGCCTGATACAATCTGTGTGGGTGTATCAGTGTGGGTAACTGTGGTATAAGTAACCTAGTAATATGTAAATAAGAAATAGTCAAAATGGATAAATAACATAGGTAGAGACATTGGTTGAGACACATTACTGTGGTTGCATCGTTGTGATGGGAAAATTTTCGTTTGCCAAAAATCATTCATAAATGAAAATGACTCAATATTGTTGTAGAAAATATTTTGACATCAGCGAGTGTAAAAACTCAGTGAGTAAATATCAGTGAGAGTGCTATGAAGTGTGGGGCAGGTGTATCCAGCTTCTTTCCTGTTAATACAGGAGTGAGGCAAGGGTGCGTCCTTGCTCCATCACTTTTCAACGCTTGTATGGACTGGGTATTGGACAAGGTTGTAGATCAAAGTGATTGTGGAGCATCCGTCGGCAACACCAATATCACTGATCTTGTTTTTGGCCGATGATGCAGTAATCTTTGCTGAGTCCCTGGAGGTCCTGGTGATGGCTCTCGAGGCGCTGCACGAGGAGGCAAAGCCTTTGGGACTTGAGGTCTCGGGCTTAAGACAAGGTCCAGGTGTTTGGAGACTTACTAGATGAAACAGTACAGTCTATTCATGCGTGCGGCGAGGACATTGAGATCTTGGAAAGTTTTACATACCTTGGTAGCGCAGTCCATAATGACGGCGGGTCACGTCAAGAAGTCTTACGGCGAATGGCATAGCCCACGGTGCTATGGACTCGCTCAGCGGGAGTATTTGGCGTTGGTCGGTACCTGGCAGGAGTACAAAGATCCGGATCTTCAAGACGCTTGTGATCCTGTCTTACTATATGGTTGTGAGACATGGACCTAAATAGTGACTTGAGAGACGAATCAATGCCTTGGTAATAAGTGTCTTCGCAGAATCATTTGGGG
>JACEEZ010006791.1:0-32500 GCA_016584305.1 Chionoecetes opilio
GGTCTGGGGGCTGGGGGAAAGCTGGCCATTTTAAACGTCTACAAAAAACGCAACTTGTGGGTTTTACCCGCTTCCCTTGTGGTTTCCTTTAAGTAGTGTTGGCCTGAAAATTTCCTCCTTTTTCTGTCCTAAAAGCAGAGATAAATTTGAGTCTGTGAAGGGGTTGCCAATAGTGATGAGGTTACAGATGCTCGCTGATGGTTTTTCCCACGAAACCCTTTGGGCTTACAGGGAGGTCCCGTTATACCAGCATTCGGTATACGAAACCCGATGATACGGATGTGAAAATTAGGGTTTATTTTCAATATACGGATTGAAAATCCAATGCTACGACATTCAAACGGGGAGTAAAATTACCAAGTTTTTTACTAAAGTAAATTACAAATTATTTATTAAGTAAATTACAAGTTATTTTTTTAAATTTTATAAAGTAATTTACGATATATGTTTTACCTAAGGTTGTATAGGAAAAATCGACCCTGCTGGACTCTAATCTGATGTTAAATTAACTCTATCACGTCCATTTTTGAGAACCAGACGAAATTTCATAAAAATGTGGGTAAAATCGGGAGAAATGGTTTGCACCAATGTTTTCATTTTAAACTTTTAAAACTTTTCTTTTCTCAACCCTTTTAGGGCATGCGTGTTTTTGAGTCGGGTTGGTTTGGGCCCTGAGCAGGGGGGGGTGTGAGCGTGCGTATTGGCGAGGGGTTAGCGGCTGTGAGTACTTTTTACCACTGATCGTACAGCTATTGACATATTTTTAAACTTTTTATTTTTTTTGCAGATATATGGTTTGTTTTAGTAGAGTCCTAATTTTAGTTGGTTTACCTTTAATAGTCCCTTGTACCGGGCTGTGAGGGGAGCGCCGAAAAACTGGTGAATGCATCGGAATTTTTTGTACATATGGGGAAATTTTTCCCCCTGACAGTCTAAAGAAACCTTTCAAGAATTTAAAAGCAGCTTACTGCTTATTCAAGTGCGTATAGGTGAAAAGAAAAGAAGTGGGCCCCCTCAGTACATGAAAACCCCTTTTTGAACCACTTAAAATGAATGGATGCGTGGCAAACGGCCATCAGGAGGCCCTTCGGCATCCCAATGGTTTGGGCGTGAACAAAAGGATCACAGTACTGCTGCACTTCTGCCTCTTAACATCAAAGGATATTCAGTAAAAACGCGAGCAAAAACAGGTATCCTGACTCCCTTTCTGCCATCGGGCCGGGCCCCCACATGGCCCCTGATCTCCCATTCCCAAATGTTAAATTTGCAATTTGCTAAATGAATTAGTTTAAAAAAAAAGGATAATCCCATGGATACGACTTTAAGAAATGGAGACAACAGAGACCCCAAATCATCAGTCAGGAAATGTATAGACCTTGCTGGGGATCTGATCTACCAAGGAAAAAAGTAAAAGCCCTTGGGATCTCGTCTCAAGGAATGGAATTTGCTAAAAGAAGGATTTCTTCCCCCACTTTTCGTCGTAGACAAAAAGACTTTAAAGCTTCTTCAAATGGAACACAAGCCTGTTATGCTTTGATTTGACCACCGGAACAATTTTTGTGAGTCCACACTTTGAAAGAGTGAGTGGCGGCTGTTCATAGATTCAGGAAAAAACACGCTAAAGGCCGTTCTTTGATAAGGAAAAAAGCTTCCGAGTTTTCCCCAATTGGCAGGGCCCAAAAATGAGTGTAATTATGAAACATGAAATTTTGTTTTTTGGGTTAAAAATATGAAAAACAAAAGTGGAATCTGTGTGGGGACCTGAAGGTAATCTCCTTGCTTCTAGGACTCCAGTTGGGTTACATAAGCACATGTGGGTTTTCTTTGTTTGTGGGACTCTAGAGGGGACGCAAACTTTAAAACAAAAGGAATGGCCAGCACAAACCAAAGACTCCCCTGGCAGGTTCAAAATGTATGTACAAACCCCTTGTTTTACAGTGAAAAGGTGACTTACCTCCATTGCATCTGAAAATTGGGTAAAGGAAAAAATTTTTTGAAGGCCATGATCAAAAGGGGCTGGTTTCAGTATTTGTTAGCAAATTTGAACGCACTGTTTCTGAAGCCCAAAGTGAAGGCAGGTGTTTTTTAAAGGCCCCCAAAATTTGTCAACTATTCAATGATGATGACTTTTTAAAAAGCCTAACTCCCCCGGAAAAAGTGCTTTAAAAGCTTTTTGGCGTTATAAAGAAAACCTAGGTAAGGGCATCGAATTTTGAGGAATTTAATTTACATGTTTAAGATTTTCCCTGCGCTTGGGGCTCGGATGTCACTCAAAATCCATTTTTCCATTCAATCTGTTTTTTTCCCAACGAATCTTGGCCGGTCATGATGAGCGGGGAAAAGTTTCCACCAGGACATTGCCACATGGAAACCCGATACCAAGGACGATCAGTCCCAACGATAGGGGACTATTGGACGCTACAACGTGAAAAAAGTGCTCCCCACAAACGAAAAAGCAAAAATACGAAAACTTCTGAGTATATGGAGCCCGGTGAGTACTTTTGTGTGTTAGGATAGTTTTGAAAAATTTGTTAATTTTAAACAATTTGAGATCTTGACTGTTCTTCTGAAGAACGTTTTAGATCGGGTGTTTTTCGAACTAGGTCTTCTCTCAAAAAAAAAACTCGAAGTTTTGTTCCAAAATACAGATATATATATATATATATTATATATAATTTTTATTTTTAATAATATATATATAATTTATATATATAATAATATAATAATATATAAAATATATATAAATATATATTATATATATAAATATATTATATTTTTAATATATATAATATAATATAATATATATATATATAAAGTCAAAAAATTTTTTGTGATTGGATTTTTTTTGGATATTCCCAAAATTTTTGGGGAATTTTCGGATTATTTGGAAAAAATAATTTAAGTATATTTTTGCCCCATATGACATTTTAAATCCATAAAGCCCGCAGGCACCACCAGAATTTAAATTCGAGTAATATATATTAACGTAGGGGGATTTTCCCATTAATTAAAATTATAATGTATAGTATATAATTTTAATAGCTATTAAAATTTAAAAGCCGAATTTTAAAAAACTTACGTGCTAAGAAAAAGCAATCCATTTTTTAAAAACAGCATGAAAAGCTTTCCAACCCACACACAATGAACTCAGAACCATTTTTGGTGTCGACCAGTGTTATCTCTAGTTTGGAACCAAAAATGTCGGCGATACCGATGAATCGATAATGTGGGGGAAAAAAACCGGATAAACGATAACCCGATATCGTTATCGGGATAATTTATCGTGATAACGCCCACCTATGCCCACAGGTGGCAGGGAAAGAAAGGGTTACAGAGTGGCAAAGAAGGAAGAAATGTGTCAAGTTCGACCCCGAGCTTGACAGACGACCTACAAAGCGATAATAAGCAGAAAAGGTCACAAGAAGAAGAAGAAAAGCTGTGCTGGTTGGGGCTCCTAATCCCCATCTACCCATAATGTTCTGTGTCCTCTCTAGCTTAGTAATGTCTCCCTCCCGATAACACTGGGGAACAATTTGAAGAAAAAAAAATTGTTGAGTTAGATTTTTGAGCTTATTTAGACTAAAATTGGCATGCTGATTCTAAATTTGTAGTCAGTTTTTTTCTAGCACGTCAAGTTTTTTCTCCACAGCTTACCCTCCAGATAAGCAAAATTCCACTTGTGAGCTGTAGTAAAACTTTTTTTGTTTTGGCAATTTGTTTGGCGCAGTCCCTATTGGGCATTCGGTCTGTCTTCGTGAAGAATATGGAGATGTAAAGAGTGTCATTGAGTTATTGCAATATGACAAACACAATTGGATCATCTGTGTTGACCTTAAAATGGTGTCCTTCCTTCTTGGTCAACACCGTGGATACACAAAGTATCCCTGCTTTTTTTCTGTATGTGGGATAGCAGAGCTCGAGAGAAGCATTGGGTTTCAGACGAATTGGCCTCCGAGATCTGATCTTAAACCTGGAGATCCTAACATTGTACATGAGCCACTTGTTGACAGGAAGAAAATAATATTCCACCTCTGCACATAAAAAACTAGGTCTCATGAAAACAATTTGTAAAAGCATTGTCAACTGATGGCGAACTGTTTGAAGTACATTATCTTGGCATTTCGCTGGATGTCAATTGAAAAATCAAGGCGGTGTGTTTGATGGTCCACAAATTCGACAGCTCATCGAAGATGAACATTTCAACGGTACTATGTCAGTACCTTGAAAAGAATGCTTGGCTATCATTCAAAGACGTCGTCAAGAACTTTCTTGGAATACACGTGCAAGTAATTACACAGAAATTGTTCAAAACTATTGGAGAGTTACAAGCGCTTGGTTGCAACATGAGTATTAAAGTACATTTTTTGCATAGCCATCTTGCCAACTTTCGGGAAAATCTTGGTGCTGCTACGACGAGCACAGGGTGAACGATTTCCACCAAGATTTGAAGTTATGGAAAAACGTTACCAGGGTAGATTGGATGGGCATATGATGGCTGACTATTGGGAGCATCAAACCGATTCCTCAAATTTAACACCCAAAAAAGCACAAACGAAAAATTTTTTCCTTAAACCGAACCAATATAGCCTTATCCTTTCTAAAAACATATAAGTTAATAAAATTCTATTCATGCCTATTTCTTTCATTTTTTCATTGTATGTTAACATTGCAACTTTATAAAATAAGGCCCTGTTACTGTTTATGTACAGTATTTTTCAATATTTTTTAGGAAACGAAAATCGCTACAGTTCAAAAACTGTGACGTGATAGAGAAAAACTGAGTATCATTTTTTGATTCACAGCCCCAAAAATTTACTTATAAAAGTGGCAGACCTAACCAACAAAAATTGTTCCCCATTGATAGGTTATCTCCAGACCCATCAAGCAATATGAACACTGCCAGTTCCTTTTCCAAAGACCCACTACTTCATAATAGCCGTGCACTCAAAAAGAGTTTAAAAAAAGTGGGAGGAGCTACAAGTGTAAAATTTTACATTTTCCTCGCCCCACAAAATACGCCTTTTAAGTCCGGTTCCACTATCCCGCTTGTAACGGCCGCCGTACAACAACAACGACGTCACGATGGACGTCACAACAAAGTCTACCGCACCGCCGTACCGCTTGTACGGCTGCCGTTAACAAAGTTAAATTCAAGTCATCTCTCCCCGCTCTGCGTGTCCGCTCGAGCTGAGTTCCACTGTGCCCGTCCCCACAAATACCACTCCAGAGGTGATTATGGTGACGTCATTGTTGTTGTACGGCGGGGCGTGACAGCGTGGCCAACCGAGAGAGAAGGCCTGGCTACATCGCCCGTGACTTCACCCATGTGGTGCCACCCTCTCCGCTCCCCGTACAATAAGTTTACCCTACCTAATATAATGTTTATCAGTATAAAAATATCTGTTATCTTCGGAAATGGTTGTTCTATAATGTTTCAAATAAAAAATCGTCAAACACAAAAGAATGCCATTATGAGACTTTCAAGAAATATGCATTACTAAACTCTTCAGCCTTCTCCTCTTCTCTCCTTAAACTTCTGCAACATTCGCGGCCTTAGATCTAACTTCTCTCGGCTGAACACCATCTTTCCTCCTTTAATCTCATCTTCTTTTCCTCACCAAACTCAGTTTTGTCTGTGAGCCCCTGAACAGCAGACCTTCTCTGTCTCCTCTACTGTCTCTATCTAATTTTAAATCCAAAGCTGCGTTGCGTATATCTGCGCAATGACATCACTTGCTCTCGTACCCACGCCTTTGGGCATCTTCTGCAGTTTTCTACCATCTGGCTTCGACTTCAATGTCACTCTCTTACTTAATTTATCTGTGGCTGTTTATATCTCTCACTAACTCCTCTGATATTTAAATTCTCGAACTATTTAACACTCAGATGTGGCACATCTCATCTCATTTTCCTTTAGCTGGAATTTCCATTCATGGGGACTTCAATGTTCACCACCAGCTTTGCTATCCAATCTTCTTTCACCTGACCCACCTGGTGACCAGCCTAAACTTTTCTATCCTCCAAGACCTAGAAGCAGCTGGTTCAGCACCCATACCCAGTATTCCCTGACCGCCTTGGAGACACGCCCACCATTCTTGATCTTTTCCTACCTACTTAACCTTCTGCTTACTCTTTGAAACTATTCTCTCTGTTGGGTTTCCTCCGATCACAATCTTATTTCTGTAACCTGTCCTATCGCTCCGGTACCGTCTCGTGACCCACCTCAGCGGAGGTGCTTCTGGCACTTCAACTCAGCTAAGTGGGAGCCTAAAGAGCATAACTACTCTGATTTTCCATGGAGATTACTGCTTCCAAGTCCAAGACCCATCTCCTTTGTGCAGAGCAAATAACTGAGGTCATAGTCTCTGGCATGGAGGCGTACATTCCACATACTTTCTCTAATCCTAAAGAGCCCGTCAACCTTGGTTTAACTCTGCTTGTTCTCATGCTAGCCGAGATAGAAGGTGGCTCACAAAACGGTACCGTAAGTATCCTCGGAAAACTCTGCCCCTTTATATTTCTGCCGTAATCATGCCAAAATCTTTACTCAGGCTTACCAAACTCTTTTATTCATAGAACTGTCAAAATCTTTCTGAATCAAATTCCCTCTCGTGACTTCTGCATCTAGCCTTATAACATCTCTAACAATTTTTCTTCTTCTCTGTCCCTCCTATGGCTATCCCCAGATGGCTCCACAGCTGTCCTCATCTACTTCTAAAGCTGAACGCTTCGCTCAAACATTTGCTAAAAATTCCACTCTTGGCTTGTGAAGGCTTGTTCCTTTCCTCCTTCCCTCCACCCTCTGACTTTATTATGCCTGTCCATTAACATCCTTCGGAATGATGTTTTCCGTTGCCAACTTTCACTGGCCTAGATCCTCGAAGCTTACGGTCCTGACTGAGTCCCTCTATTGTTCTTCAAACTTGCTTCTGTGCTTGTGCACCTTGCTGGTCAAAACTTTTCCGTCTTTGTCTATCTACTTTCCCCTTTCCTTCTTGCTGTAAGTTTGCTCACAGTCCAACTGTTCCTAAGAAGGGTGACCGTTCAAATCCTCAAACTGACCGTCCTATAGCTTTGGACTACTGCCTTTCTAAAGTTTTTGAATCTCTACTTAATAAGAAGATTCTTAAGCATCTATCTGCTCACAATCTCTATCTGATCGTCATACGGTTTCCATAAAGGGCGATCTACTGCGATCTTCTAGCTTTCCTAACTGAATCTTGGTACATCCTCCATTTTAGGGGTTCCGGTGAAACTTTTGTTGTTGTCCTTGACATTTCAAAACTTTTGATATAGTCCTGGCACCAAATCTTAATTTCCAACCTAACCCTCATTCGGTTTTCTATCCTTCTCTCTGTACCTTCATTTAAGTTTCCTTTCAAACCGTTCTATTGCAGCTACTGTAGAAACGGACATTGTTCTTCTCCTAAATCTATCAATAGTGGTGTTCCCCAGGGTTCTGTCCTATCACCCACTCTCTTTCTATTATTCATTAATGATCTTCTAAGTTCTAACCAATGCCCTATATCCACTCCTACGCGATGATGTCTACCCTGGCATTTTTCAACGTCGTTTGTAGACGTCCACTCCATGAACCTAATGATTCACGGAGAGATGCACCCCGACGCCTAACTTCGATCTTCTATTATTTCTGATTGGGGCAAGCAAACCTTGTTTTGTTCAATGCCTCAAAAACCCATTTCTTCACCTATCTACTCGAAAAACCTCCCAGATCACTATCCCCTCTTCTTCATGACACTCACCTGTCCTCCTTCTACAATGAACTTCTAGACTATCCTTTACTAAAATCTGAACTGGAAATCTCAACATCGGCATCTCTTGCTAAAACAGCTTCTAAGAAGTTAGGTGTGCTTGTGGCTTTCTGCGGTCCTTTTTTTTCTCCCTCCCATTGCTTGCTCTCTACAGGGGCCTTATCCGCCCATGTATGGCGTATGTCCTCCATGTTTTGGGAGGATCCACTCATACAGCTCTCCTAAACAGGGTTGAGGTCCAAAAGCTTTTCGTCTCACAACTCCTCTCCTCTGACCTGACTGCTTCAATTCTTTAAATCACCGTGCCGCAATGTTGCTTCTCTTGCTCTCTTCTATACCGTTATTTCATGCTCACTGCTCTTCTGAACTGGCTAACTGCATGCTCCCCCACTCCCACGTGCCTCCGCTGCACAAGACGTTCTACTCATTCCCACTCCCTATTCTTTCCATCTTCCTAATGCAAGCGTTAATCGTATCTTTACACTCTTTCATCCCTTCACTGGTAAACTCATGGAACTCTCTTCTGTTTCTATTTTTTCCACTTTCCTATGACTTAAATCTTTCAAAAGAAGAGTACAAGACACCTCCCGAACTAAATTGCCTACCCCTTTGTTTTTAATTTATTCTCTTACTGTCCGTCTTTTATAGAACTGGCAACCTAAGCGGGCCTTGTTTTACCATTTTGTGTTCCCTTGGCCAGTTCCCTGTGATGTAATAAAAAATAAAAAAATAAAAAATAAATAAAAATAATAATATTTTACTCGAAAACTTTTTACATGGATAATATCAATAGAAGCTGAATTTAATTAGCTTTCCATTGATATATTTCGTTTTAGTCATCATGATTAGCACATGCATAAATTAGCGTTAACTAAATATTAAAAATCATGAAATCGGGTAATTTCCTACGTAATATATGTTTATCAGTATAAAATATATACTGTTATCGTTGGAAATGTTTGTTCTATAATATTATCCAATTAAAAACCGTAAAATACACTAAAGAAATGCCATTATGAGACTTTCAAGAAATATGCATGAAATTAAACTCTTCGCCATTTAATATTTTGCGAAAAAACTTTTTACATGGAAAATATCAATAGAAGCGGAATTTAATTAGCTTTCCATTGATATAATTCCTTTTCTGATAAATGAATTAGCAGCATGCATAAATTAGCGTTAACTAAATAAATAACATCATGAAATCGGGTAATTTTTCCCGATTGATGAGGTTATTTATTTAGTTAACGCTAATTTATGTATGGTTCTAATTCATTTATCAGAAAAGGAAATATATCAATGGAAAGCTAATGCGATTCCGCTTCTATTGATATTCTCCATGTAAAAAAAATTCTCGCAAAATATTAAATGGCGAAGAGTTTAAGTTAATGCAGATTTCTTGAAAAGACCATAATGGCATTTCTCTAGTGTGTTTTACGGTTTTTTATTGGATAATATTATAGAACAAACATTTCCAAAGATAACAGTATATATTTTATACTGATAAACATATATTAGGTATGAAATTACCCGATTTCATGATTTTTAATATTTAGTTAACGCTAATTTATGCATGCTGCTAATTCATGTATGACTAAACGAAATATAGCAATGGAAAGCTACTTAAATTCAACTTCTATTGATATTCTCCATGTAAAAAGTTATCGAGCAAAATATTAAATGGCAAAGAGTTTAAGTTAATGCATATTTCTTGAAAGTCTCATAATGGCATTTCTTTTGTGTGTTTTACGATTTTTTATTTGATAATATTATAGAACAAACATTTCCGAAGATAACAGTATATCTTTTATACTGATAAACATTATATTAGGTAGGTACACTTGTACGGGGAGAGGAGCGGGTGGGCACTACATGGTGTGACGTCACGGGCGATGCATCAGGCCTTCTCTCTCGGTGGCCACGGTACCAGCCCGATAGTGGGAACCGGCCTTACTTAAGGCGTTTTCTGCGGGGGATTTCCTTGCAAGCGAAAAAAAATTCGATTGCAAGCGGTCACTTTTATAGTGCCCATATATATTTTATAGTGCCCAAACAAACATTTCGCTTGCTGCCGCAACAACAACAACAACAAATTCTTGCGGGTCGGGCAATCATCTTTCCTGGATGATTGAACAGCAAGCGAAATTTGAGCAATCAATATTCTTTCGCTTGCAAGCGAAATCCCCTGCAGAAAACGCCTTTATTGTGCTATTTTCTTATGCGAAGAAGCAAGTAATATTTTTATATATTTGTAGCTACTACCCAATGTCTTATCTTGGAAACTAGATAATATATAGTAAAGGAACTTGTGCCGTTGTACAGACATAAACAAACCAGCCCGAGGCTACGTAAGTCACGGTGAGTGCCACATTGTCCTCCTCTGCCTCTGTCCCGCTACCTGATGGCATAACACTGGACTACAAGCTGGAGAGAAGGCGACTAGTGAATGTAGGTTTAATACAAAGCCAAGTGCAGTGAGATAAGGTGATCTTGTAACGAGTGAGTACTAACGCGTGAGTTGTGGACGTGGTTCTCTTGGTTACAGGGAGTTTCGTACACAAGTTTTTGTTAGTTGTTTCGTATACTGATTTTGAGTTTTTATCGTACATATCTGGTGTCGTTTCGTAACTTTAGTAGTCAAATTCAACTCTTGAGCTGAGTGTACGAAACGACTGGTTTCATATAGACTACGAAACTCCTTTTGGAAAATCTTAAGAACAAGGATTCCACGCTAAGCTAACCTAAATGTTGGCTCTATGTTTTATACTTACTGTCCTTAACACATCTGTTTAGATTTTAATGAGTGCCGATCCTTACTTTGCCTACATGGCCGATATTAAATTTCAGGTTCTTGAGAAAAGAGAAAAACTAAGTCCAGCGAGATGCGCAATGGACGACGAGTTTGAAAAAGTAGTGCGAATCTAAGTAGTAGGTATAACCTAGGGGGGTCGAGGGGGGGCGGAGCCCCCTCGTTATGTTAGAGTAGGTTAGGTTAGGTAAGGGCAGGTTAGGTTAGGGCAGGTTAAGTTAGGTTAGGTTAGTGCACAGCACGGGGGGGTCGAGGAGGGGTGCTAGGTTAGGTCTGTAGAGTTTGTCATCTTTAGAATAAAGGCTCAACCTCCTGTCTTCTTCTTATAGCCAACAAGCTTGGGGACATGGTGGGAAACCGGGGTTTTTGGGTGGGGGAGCACACATGAGGGAAATATGGCCCCCCACAAAATAAATCCCTAAAATCGGGAATTTTCCATAGTTCATAGACATTATCGGGGAAATATTTCCCTTATAATTGTGTGCTCCCCCACCCAAAAACAGCACACACATAAGGGAAATATGGCCCCCCCACAAAAAATCCCTAAACTAGGGAAATTTTCCTAGTTCATAGACTATCGGGGCCATATTTCACCGATAAAGTCTATGAACTAGGGAAATTTCCGTAGTTTATGGATTTTTTTGTGGGGGCCATATTTCTCTTATGTATGTGCTCCCCCACCCAAAAACCCCAGTTTCCCACCATGTCCCAAAGCTTGTTGGCTATAAGAAGAAGAAGAAGAAGAAGAAGATAGGGGGTGGAGCCTTTGTTCTTAAGATTTACCCTACTTTTTGGTGTACGAATCTACTGGTGTAAGAAACAACTTGTGTACGAACTGACTGCATCCCGTTCTCTTTACCAACCTAGAACGGTATTTCCTATAAGGTATGAAGGGGTGCAGTCAGTTCGTACAAAAGTTGTTTCGTAGTCTATATGAAACCATAGTCGTTTCATACACTCAGCTCAAGAGTTGAACTTGATTACTAGAGTTACGAAACTACTCCAGATATGTACGAAAAAACTCAGTGTACGAAACAACTAACAAAACTTGGGTACAAAACAACTTGTGTACGAAACTCCCTGTAACCATTCTCTTTACCTAGTGCCGACTGGGGTAATTTGGTCCTGGTTTTGACAAACTTTGATCTAGTTTCCATATCTATTGAAATAAACAAACAAAAAGTTAATACAATCATAGGAGGGTCACTACCTATATGTCATTAAAGTTTGAACAAATTTCCATTATAACTCTGTTAGCAATATACCGCGAAGTGCGGACTGCATTGTTACACTAAATGGGGTAAATCGGACCTAACTCTGGGGTAAATTGGTCATATATATATATATATATATATAATATATATATATATATATATATATATATAATATATATATATATATAAAATATTTCTTAAAAATTTGACAAACCTCCAAAACTTAAACAACATGTCATACCATGCCCATGGACACTATCAAACATTCTGTGAGCTGTTCTTCACATTCTCTGGTTAGGCGGAAAGGATGACCAACACGCACACGTTTGGGTTCCAGTCTTTGAGTTCCTAGTCTTTCTTCTTTTTCTAGGTCTATGTTAGTTTTTCTTTTATAATTTCTAAGCATTGTTACTTAATTTAGTAATACTTTACACTAGGGCCAGAATTCCCTACACAATTGGGAGTATGGTTTCTGTTTACCTTATTGGATTCTAGGAAACATTCTCTCTATGAGCTTCCGTCACAAAGCACTTCTTTCGGAGATATAAGATGTTTTTAATAGAAAGGAGATCCGAGTGTATAGGAGATATGAAAATTAAACTAACCTAACCCCACCTTTTGACTCACTAACCTAACCTAACACACGCTTTAACCTCCAAACTAATGTAAAATCTGCATTAAAAAAGTGTCCGCGGCAAGGGAAGAACAGAGGCGATGACAAGAGGAAGAAGAGTCAGGCGCACGTAAACACTTGGCTCTCGCCTCCCTATGAACATGTCATTATCTTCGAAAGTAATGATTTGCGACGGAAACTCATAGAGAAAATGTTTCCTAGAATTAAATAAGGTAAACAGAACCACACTCCCAATTGTGTAGGGAATTTCGGTCCTAATGTAAAATAATACCGTTAGGTTACGTAATCAATGCCCATGTTAGGTTAGTTAACTAGCAGGGAGGTATGGATGGGCATAGCCCCCCAGTTATGTCAGGAGAGTATTGGTTTATAGGAAGTATTGGTTGAAACTGCACATTTACCGTATCCATTGAGGTAAACAGAAATCATTCACCCAATTGTGTAGAGAATTCTAGTCCTTGAGTAAAAATTTACCCTTAATTTATATACCAGCACCCTTAGACATATTAGCATTCAACAATCTGAAACAAAAGAAACAAGTGCAAATAAGCAGTTAATCCTCACCGTGATATGCCGTGAGGGGTACATTACACTGGATCCAATTTACCCCGTGAGTGTTTTTGTCACCAGGGTAAATACGGACCCAAACTGAGCATTGATCATACGAAAATGAGACAAGATAGAGCATTTTTTATATTTTCATGTTAAAAGTAGAGGAAAAACACTCTATATACGCTTATTTACAAGAATGTACTCCGTCTCGTATTTGAATCCCATGAAAGTTCACCAAATCAGCTGATTTTGTAAACAAACTTTGCCGCAACTTTTTTTTGCTGTCATTTTACTCATTTTCTATTTTGGTTTCTGGGTTCAGTTACATATCGATATTTATATTCATATTAATACTAGAAATGTTAAAATGGTTGTTTTACTACATGGGATATTCAAAACTGTTACACTTATTTATATTGAAACAAACACCAAAGCAAAAATGGCGGTCCGAATAGAACCGGTCCGTTGGAAGGACCAAATTACCCCGGTCGGCACTACCTAGAATGGTATTTCCTATAAGATATGCAGATATCCTGATTTTCTTTTGACCTTTGGTGTGAGCAAGGGTACTGTATGGTTGAAGCTGTGGCGTACATGACTTAATATTGTAACGAAGAAGGGGGGGGGGGGGCAACCCACCACCCTCAACTCCGTCACACACTGACGGCTCGGGGCCTTGGAGGAAACGGGAAGGTCTGCAAGGAAACATTTGCTGCTGTGCACGGCTTTTATTTTGCCCCTAGTACTACTACCCACTGTACAAAGTCACTGTTTCTCTCACACAAGGCACGCAGGCCAGCCCAAACCTCACGAGTCACTGTCTCACACGGGGGCACCGCCCTTGCCCAGCACACCCGTGTATCACTCTGCGTCACTGTCAACACCCACGAGTCACTGTCTCACACGGGGAAAGGGACGGCACACAGGCCAACACCCACGAGTCACTGTCTCACACGGGGAAAGGGACGGCACACAGGCCAACACCCACGAGTCACTGTCTCACACGGGGAAAGGGACAGCACACAGGCCAACACCCACGAGTCACTGTCTCACACGGGGAAAGGGACAGCACACAGGCCAACACCCACGAGTCACTGTCTCACACAGGGAAAGGGACAGCACACAGGCCAACACCCACGAGTCACTGTCTCACACGGGGAAAGGGACAGCACACAGGCCAACACCCACGAGTCACTGTCTCACACGGGGAAAGGGACAGCACACAGGCCAACACCCACGAGTTACTGTCTCACACGGGGAAAGGGACAGCACACAGGCCAACACCCACGAGTCACTGTCTCACACAGGGAAAGGGACAGCACACAGGCCAACACCCACGAGTCACTGTCTCACACAGGGAAAGGGACAGCACACAGGCCAACACCCACGAGTCACTGTCTCACACAGGGAAAGGGACAGCACACAGGCCAACACCCACGAGTCACTGTCTCACACAGGGAAAGGGACAGCACACAGGCCAACACCCACGAGTCACTGTCTCACACAGGGAAAGGGACAGCACACAGGCCAACACCCACGAGTCACTGTCTCACACAGGGAAAGGGACAGCACACAGGCCAACACCCACGAGTCACTGTCTCACACGGGGAAAGGGACAGCACACAGGCCAACACCCACGAGTCACTGTCTCACACGGGGAAAGGGACAGCACACAGGCCAACACCCACGAGTCACTGTCTCACACGGGAAAGGGACAGCACACAGGCCAACACCCACGAGTCACTCTCACACGGGGAAAGGGACAGCACACAGGCCAACACCCACGAGTCACTGTTTCACACGGGGAAAGGGACAGCACACAGGCCAACACCCACGAGTCACTGTCTCACACGGGGAAAGGGACAGCACACAGGCCAACACCCACGAGTCACTGTCTCACACGGGGAAAGGGACAGCACACAGGCCAACACCCACGAGTCACTGTCTCACACGGGGAAAGGGACAGCACACAGGCCAACACCCACGAGTCACTGTCTCACACGGGGAAAGGGACAGCACACAGGCCAACACCCACGAGTCACTGTCTCACACGGGGAAAGGGACGGCACACAGGCCAACACCCACGAGTCGCTGTCTCACACGGGGGCACCGCCCTTGCCCAGGACACCCGTGTATCACTCTGCGTCACTGTCAATACCCACGAGTCACTGTCTCACACGGGGAAATGGGCGGCACACAGGCCAACACCTACGAGTCACTGTCTCACACGGGGGCGCCGCCCTGGCCCAGCACACCTGCGTATCATTCTCTCCCTCCTTCCAACAGTCTTTCACAGCGCGCCGCAAACACAACTGGCTGGCCCGCTCTACACAAATCTCTCCGTCCCTCCCAACACACTGTACAACACAACACAGTCTCTCACAGGGCACCGCCCTTTGCGCCGTGACCGTCACAGTCGCTGCCACTGAGTAACAAGGCCACGCCGTGCCACCAGGGCCACTCTCGTCCCCCTTCCAACAGAGGAGGGAAGCGGGCCTTTTCAGGGCGGGTAATGCGGGGCGCAGTGGTCACGGTAATCCTGTGGGCGGGAGAGCCTCCTGTCCACCCGCCGTGGCTGTGTTTCTTCCTCCCCTCACACACTGCTAGGCGATCCCCACGTCACTTCTCCACAATTCTCTCCGCCAATGGGAGAAAGGGACGTGGCAGCTCGACTCTTGTTCCAGCCCGCCCCCGGCGAGACCCCAGAGGTAGAGACGAAGGACACGTGCCTTGTTCGCTCGTACCAACGAACAAGGCCCTTCATAACAATATAATGCACGGGTGAGCAACTGTGGTGTGTGTGAAGGTAGTGGAGTATCACTACCTAAAACTGCAGTATAATACAATACTCCCTATTGACCAATATTCTCCTGGGTATTATTTTACACTAGGACCGAAATTCCCTACACAATTGGGAGTTTGGTTTCTGTTTACCTTATTGGATTCTAGGAAACATTCTCTATGAGCTTCCGTCGCAAATCATTACTTTTGGAGAGAATGACATGTTGTTTATAGGGAGGAGAGAGACAAGTTTTTACGTCCACCACACTCTTCTTCCTCTTGTGACCTGCATCGCCTCTGCTCTTCCCTTACCGTGGACACTTTAATGAGGATTTGGCTTTAGCTAGGAGGTTAACACATGGGGTTAGGTTAGGTTAGTGCAGGGGTTCCCAACCGGTGGGTCGCGAAGACTTGCTAGAAATGGCTTATTTACCAGGCTTAGGAGAATATTTTTCTAACTCATCGATTTGATTTTGTTATGCTTTTATATTTTTCTTGCTTTTGTTTCAGTGCAAAAAGCGTGTTTTGATCATTATTATCATATATTTGTGTTCATGTATGGCGGGAGGCACGAAACGAGTCTGTGGCTTGCTATTTATTTATTCTATTAAACCAAACTTTGACCAATGCTGTTATTTCCAATCTTACCACTACCGTAGATAACAGTGAAGTCGCCACCTGCAGTGAAGTCGCCAGGCGCCAAATATTACGAATTATAGCATCACTACTGATTTTTATGTGCCACTGAAGATGTTACACAGTAGTTTATATCATGATTGTATAATCTACCCTGTTTCAGCGTTGTTTTATGCTTTGTATCTGCAAATATAACTGTTGCGCATTTTGCTTCTCACGTTTTTCTTCGCGCGATGACAGACAGTAAACAGTAGCTTTTCGGGCGACAGGACACAAGACTTGCCAGATCTTTCAAACTTGAATAGAATTTGTTTTCACGTTGGCAGAGGAATTTTTATATATCCAAGCATCTTCCGCAGCTAATATATATAGAGACTTGTTTTACTTTACCTCTAATTTCCCTGAATTCCCCAGAGTGGCGACTCAACTGTTGGGTTAAAATACTAGCTGGCGACTTTACTGTAGTAGGTATAGTGAGGTCGCCACTCTGTTTTATTTTTGTAATTTGTTCATTTATAGCCCTACTATGACACAGATGAAGACACAAAATGACACAGACTCTCCAGATAGTCCCTTCTAACTTTCCTGAAATCATGGATGTACAAATGTAAGTATTAACGCCACCACACGTCTGTAAATAACAAAGAAACGTAGAATTGGTGACTTCACTGTTATCTACGGTAGCTGGGTTGGCTAGCTGTTGAAAACTGTGTATGTTGAGATTATTGAAAGAATTGTTGTGTTTGTTTATATTTTTCGTTCTCAAATAATTAGGCTAGAAAATTTTATTTATCCATCTATTTTCTTTATTATGCCAAAGTTTAATAAATGTTATAATTTAGCTTGCTAATAAATAATTACAAAATTCATGAATAAATTTGTTTAATGTTTATTTCCCTTTCCTTCACATAAAAAAATATGTAAATCAAGCTGCTGATAACGGGGGGTCATGTGGGTTTCAAGATTTTGGGAAAGGGGTCTCGAGTGCAAAAACGTTAGGAACCACTGGGTTAGTGAGTCAAAAGGTGGGATTAGGTTAGTTTAATTTTCATATCACATGTACACGCCTTCCTATTAAAAATATCTTATATCTCCGAAAGTAGTGATTTGCGACGGAAGTTCATAGAGAGAATGGTTCTTAGAATCTATGAAGGTGAACAGAAGCCACACTCCCAATTGTGTAGGGAATTTTGGTCCTAGTGTAAAAATTTACCCTATCGAGTCCTTTTCTGCCCTTATTAGTGTTTTTTTTCTTCCAAACCTTCACAGATCCCTTCAGATACCTCTAAAACGTAATAGTAAAGTGGGGGGAGATGCCCCCTTTACCACCACCCACTTCCCCCCTAAACCACCCTCCGGGACCCTTCAAAAATGTAATATGGTTAATATTACTAATTTTACTAATCACTATCACTATTACTAATTACTAATCTAACCTCACTATAACCTAACCTAACCTCACTATAACCTAACCTAACCTAGCTAGACCCCTCAAAAAATTCTTTCTAACCTAAGTTCAATATAACCTAACCTAACCTGGTAAAATTCTAGTTCTTTTCGGCCCTTAGGTCTTGCTGGGGGTTATTGATAAGGTTATAGTGAGGTTAGGTCAGTAATAATACTTTTTTGGGGGCCAGGGTGGGTGGGGTCATTCAGAGGGGTTGAAGGTGGCATCCCTCCCCCACTTTATAATTACGTTTTAGAGGTATCTGAAGGGATCTGTGAAGGTCTGGAGGAGAAAAAAACATTAATAAGGACGGGAAAGGACTCTTGAATTCAACCCCCCCCCCCCCCCCCTAGCTCCCTAACCTGTAAATATTCCGCAGGAGTTGGCGGCGCCAACCAGCCGCGGCAGCCGGGCATTCGCGCACCATCAGAGTAACTTCTTTAACCTAAATAGCTCATTTATTATAACTAACCAAACCTAACCCAGACGGTAACTGGAACTGTCGCCGATAGGAATTCTCGCCGACGTCGGCGAGTGTTCCAGTTTTTTCACGTCAGTAAGTGTTCCTAATTTCGGCGACAATTTTAGTTTTTGATCTTGATATTACAGCACCCAATTTATACATTTAATCAATTTTTACTCGTGTTTCTGCATTCAGGGATTAAATTCCAGCAATAGCCTGAACAGTTAGGTTAGTTTATGGGGTTAGGTTAGGTTTGTCAGTTAACCAATGTCCAGGTTATTTTGAGTGGGGGGATCTGAGGTGGAGCCGGACTCCTAGATAGGTCAGCTTACGTTACCAATGTCAAACTGCAGTTTTAGTGCTCTGGGACAAGCGAAAAATGTTGTGTCCAATAATTAAATATCTGTTATTCTTCCTTTTCATCTATTATTACAAGTGGAACTGTCGCCGAAAATTTCCACGTCGGCGAGAGTTCTCGGCTGGTGTTTTGGCGAATTCTTATCGGCGACAGTTCCATAAACCAGTGCCAGATTAACCCTCAGGCAGACCAGGCAGGTGCCTCAGGGACAGCCAAAAATTCAGGCAACAAAAATTCTCAGGTATTCTAAACTTACACAACTTGTATTACAAGTATGAAGATCTCTAGATCACAAAAAATAAGTATATATATATATATATATATATATATATATATATATATATATATATATATATATATATATATATATATATATATATATATACGTAATGTATATTATATAAGTATAATATACAGGGTTGTTTGATTTAAATCAAGTTGATTTTGATCACTGATTTAAATCATGATTTAAATAAAAAAAAAAAAATTAAATCTGATTTAAATCACAACCTTATCATAATTTGAAAACGAGAGGGGAAAGAAGAAAAATTAAGCAAATGGGCTTTATGAACACCAATGTTATGATAGTATAATGATATCATAATGAGACACAATGAGTGGTGCGGGGGAATCCTCTGTGGCACTTTTAGATAGCAAATTGCCAGGTGGCTGTTTTCACAGCAGAAATATTTTTTTCTCAATTATATATATTTTTTTGTTGTACTGTACAAGAAGCCACACTACTATAACCAAAAGTTGAATGTGCATGTTACTTTTGTTTATAAAAAGCCAAAGTGATATTGACCAAAGTTTAATATGCATTATGATTAATTATCAAACAAAAAATATAATTCTCTTGTTTAACCGCCGAAGTAATTATTACTACAACAAAAATCCCATTGAATCCGATTGACTTCCCATTGGAAAGTCAAGTAACAGGGATGACTGAAAAATTAGGTCGAACAGTATGATATTGCAAAATCAGGCAATATTTTGTGTAGCTGACTCTCATCACAGACAGAATGATGACCTTTCATACGCCAGCTAGGAGTTTATTACCGGAGGTCAAATTAATAATCATTTGGTGTGTCTTGGGGGGGGGGTGTAAAGCTTGCAGGACGGTAAAGACCGCCCACTTGATCCCCCAGCCAATAGGGAGTTTTCTAATAAGCTCACGCTCAAGCCTGTTTTTCGCGCTCTCATATCCTCTGCCCTCTGAGCCTGAATCATCTATCATTTACCGTAAATTCCCTGTACTTTTTCGGGACATATCAGAATTACCCTTCAATACAACAACTGAAACAGTTCTTAATAAAAAATGTAGTTTATCATTTTATTTGTCTGCAGTTGATGAAAATATTGGCCAAAGAATTGAATATTTGAAAACTCAATCTTTAAAAATCGTCTTTTCATGAAAACACGCAAGTTCAAGCAGAATGAGGCTTCAGGAAATGTCTACTTGTAGGTAAACATTCACTGAGTACCTGTTTTATGTGTATATGTCTCTCTTACGACGAACATTTAACCAAGAAATAATTTAAATTGCTTGGCAACTCTCTGACTCTCTCTCATGACAGTCCTGTATGCAAGACAGTAGAAATGTTTGTTTACTAAATAGCTCCGCCTCCACCTCAATCCCCTTCTCTCTGAATCAATCAATCAACCTTTAATTCCCTCTGAATACCCTATAGTCCTCTGGTTTATCCTATGTCAACAGGTTTATCTGTTAGAGGAAGAAGACTAAATCAGTAAGTGCGAAACAGGGAGTCTTAATTTAAAGACAATGAGTTCGGTAGAGTGAGAATTTACGTTTAGAGAAACATTTGGGTTGTTTTCTGGAGGACAAACAAGGCAATAAGAGGAAACAAAATCGTAATTCGGAATCAGGATATGGGGGTAAATAAGAAAGTGTTTTCGGAGGCAGCATAACTTGAAGCTCAGGGCACGAAATAAGGAGACGAGTCTCCTGTATGTGGGAGCGGATGCCGCGAATATTCCAGTAGAGGACAGACAGTGTGAAGAGATCAGCGGGTGATGATAGTTAGGATGACAGCCTCTGGGGTTGAGGGGTTAGGAATATCAGGGATGTGAGCCATGAGGTATAAGGCAGCGGCGGTGCTGAGTGTGTGATGACAACAGGAAAGTGAGTTATAGCAGATTCTGCCGGTGGGATGGTTTCTGTGGAGATGCTGAACGCCACACTGTGTTTTGGTTATATTTTCCTCGTAAGAGAGACATATACACCCAAAACAGGTACTCAGTGAATGCTTACCTACAGGTAGATATTTCCTGAAGCCTCATTCTGCTTGAACTTGCGTGTTTTCATGAAAAGACGATTTTTAAAGATTGAGTTTTCAAATATTCAATTCTTTGGCCAATATTTTCATCCACTGCAGACAAATAAAATGATAAACTACATTTTTTATTAAGAACTGTTTCAGTTGTTGTATTGAAGGGTAATTCTGATATGTCCCGAAAAAGTACAGGGAATTTACGGTAAATGATAGATGATTCAGGCTCAGAGGATATGATATGCGCGAGAGACATCTGGCGGCTTAGCTTTGAAAACTCCCCATAGGAACCACGAATGGGACAGGGCCAGTCTGGAAGTGCTTTCGCAAGCATCAGTGCAGCCTGGACTATTCTAGGCTGGCCTGGCAAACGTCGCAAAAATGCGCTTATAGACCTAGGCCTATTGATGTGAAAACGTCCATCACAGAAATAGAAAATATGTAAATTCATCTGTATTTCATGTTATATGCATTTTATATTCAATTATTCTTTCTCTTTTTAGTTATAAATATGCTAAATAAAATCCTGTAGTAGTAAAATTTCACGTAGAACATCAAATTGATATAAAAAAATTATTTAAATCAAATAAATCTGATTTAAATTAAATAAATCTGATTTTTTTTATTTAAAATAAAAAAAATCAACAACCCTGATAATATATGAGTAAATGTTGTATAGTTCAATTACACCGTCAGAAGCAAATATTAACGCAAACACGGCTGTCCGGCCGGCCGGTAGCAGTACAGAGGAGCACAGTAGCGGAGGTTGGTGGTGGGTGCTCGGTCGCGAGTCTAATACAATTTCGAGAAATTGAACGCTGGCAGAGTTTGGATAGCTTACAACTGCTGCTCAACACAGTTTTTAGCCCAAACCCCCCCTTCAAAATTAAACAATCGACATGGGACCAAGCCGCTTACCACCTACGATTAATTTCCGATTTTTTAAGCGAACTCTCATCAAAATTGAATTTACAGTTTCGGCTACCCAAAACAGACAGACAGACACACGGCTACTGCTATAGTGTATGAGATAGATAAGGTGGATAACATAAAAATAACATAGGAAGGAAAATAATAGAAGGAGGACAGGCAAGGATGGTGAGGAGGGAGGCTGGGCTGGGAGACGAAGAAGAGTAAAAGGGAATAGATAAAACAATCCAAAGTTATGTTTAATGTGTCTTATAACGTTAACACTCACGTCTTCTCGGTCCTGTAGTCAACACGTCCTTTACGTCTTACCTGAAAATATAAACAAAACAAATATCTGGCAATGAAAATTTGCAGATACTAGTAAGAAAAACCCCCAGCAAATTCCCCACAGCAACCCCACACACACGGTGACTCCATGAGTCTACGGAGTTAGTGAAATGCGGCAAGGCGTTACCGCAGAGATTCTTCCCGTAATCTAATTAGATTACGGGTTAATTATTTAACCCGTTAAATTAGCGGGCTAACCTAATTAATCTAATTAGGTTAAAATAGTTTTTTCCCCAAAACTCCCCTTCAAAATTATTCAATCGACATGGGACCAAGCCGCTTACCACCCTACAATTTATTTGCGATTTTTTTAGCCTACTCTCATCAAAATTGAATTTACAGATTCGGCTACCCAAAACAGACACAGACACACGGCTACTCCTGTAGTATGTTAGATGTGTTACGTAAGATTAATTTTGAGGATCTGATCAAAGTCTGCAATTAAAAAAGTTGGAGAAAACTTTTCAAATATAAATAAAGTGGAAGTATACCAAAAATAAACATTATTTTCCATCTTACTGTTAGTTTTGCTTCATTAAGAAAAATAGAAATCTATTTTATGGTTTATTGTTGTTTATATTTTGAATTACATGTGTATGGGGGCAACAAAATCTTTTAAGTGCTTAGGGCCTCTATGGGTCTTAATCCGGTGTCGTGTGAGCAGCAGTCTGTTTACGAGGTGCAGTCCGTTTACTAACAAAGACGTGTTGATCAACAAAGCCGCCGGACCGCTTGTCAGGGATGCCACTCGCTGCCGTGTGTACATCTTGTCGCTTGTGACTGAATGTTCGCTAAAGTAGGGGAGGGTATAGTACTGTTTTTATTCTTTCATAGGAAAAACATTCATGAATCAAATAATGCACTCTGCTTTTGTATTACTGATGTGAAGGACCATTAAATAGCCCTTATGCAGTGAATCATGAGTAAATTTACGGGTATAATTTTACACTAGGACCGGAATTCCCTACACAATTGGAAGTGGTTTCTGTTTACCTTATTGGATTCTAGGAAACATTCTCTCAATGAGCTTCCGTCGCAAATCATTACTTATGGAGATATGACGTGTTGTTCATAGGGAGGCGAGAGACAAAGTGTTTATGTCCGCCACACTCTTCTTCCTCTTGTGACCTGCATCGCCTCTGTTCTTCCCTTGCCGCGGACACTTTTTAATGACGATTTGGCTTTAGTTTGGAGGTTAAAACGTGGGGTTAGGTTAGGTTGGGTTAGTGAGTCAAAAGGTGGGGTTAGGTTAGTTTAATTTCCATATCTCATACGTACACGCCCTCCTATTAAAAATATCTTGTATCTCCGAAAGTAGTGATTTGTGACGGAAGCTCATAGAGAGAATGTTTCCTAGAATCCAATAAGGTAAACATAAACCACTCCCAATTGTGTAGGGAATTTCGGTCCTAGTGTAAAATTATACCCGTAAATTTACTCATGATTCACTGCATAAAGGCTATTTAACCCCTTCACTGCGGCTGGTACAAATACGGTCTCTCAGCTATTTAAGGGTTCACTGCGGCTGGTACATATATGGTTTCTGTATTTAAACTGCGCGCTCAATGATATTATGGGTAAATATTCGTTGTGATAGGCTTGTATGGCAACAGTGTCAAGTGTTGCGATATAATAAAACCTATTTTTCTGCTTACGTGAGTTAGTGTGACTAATAAGGTCAAGCGGTACAGTACGACGTGTCGACGCTGCCGCGCCCTCTACTTCAATGGCGAGGCTAAATAGTCAAGATATTCAATATATTCTTGATGGATATAAAACAGAAGTATGAATGAATGAATGAATGCATGAATGAAGCATTTATGTGCCAAAATAAGCTGTATTATGTTGAGTAGTAAGTAGTTTCATTGTGCGTCTGGCAGCACGGTCACGGCCCTGTTGCTGCACTCTGACGTAACTCTTCACTTAGCTGGTAACCTCCACCAAGACGAAACATAGATTTTCTGGTATGGAATGAGCATCCTATTCATTTAGGCACTTTAAAATATGATCAGTAATTATTTTATATTTTAATTAAACCTGCCGCACAGGGGGGTAGGCCTATGAATTTGATATCTGCAGTGAAGGGGTTAATGGTCCTTCACATCAGTAATACAAAAGCAGAGCGCATTATTCGATTCATGAATGTTTTTCCTATGAAAGAATAAAAACAGTACTATACCCTCCCCTACTTTAGCAAACATTCGGTCACAAGCGACAAGATGTACACACGGCAGCGTGTGGCATCACTGACAAGTGGTCCGGCGGCTTTGTTGATCAACACGTCTTTGTTAGTAAACGGACTGCACCTCGTAAACAGACTGCTGCTCACACGACACCGGCCCTGGTCATGTCACAGATATAAATCATGAACATTATTGTTACCAGAACCAATGTGGTACTCCACTAAATACTTTTTCTACATTCAGATTTTTCATCCTTTACTATAGTTTATTCACTTAAGCTGGATTCCTGGGCTGGGAGCTGCTCGCTGCCTAGCCGAGTTTGTAAGGACGTCGCTGATTGGCTGATAGACTCGGGCTGCGTGGCGATGGTGGTGGTACTTGCCTCGCCGCAAGCAACCCAAAACCCTTGCGTTGCCTCAGAAAAATATTCATATTTCTTGGCTTTACTCACCTCTTACACAAGATAGGCCTATTTTGTTTGCATCAGTGAATCAGGCAGTGATTGTTCAACAACAACACGCCATTCATAACTCAATAGGGTAAAAAATAAAGTCATGACTGACTATCACAAGAGTAGGCGAACTTTTAGGTTTTCAGTGCATTGAAATGTTGTACTCCTACCCGATATAACCAAGCTACCAGATGATATTTATGAAAGCTGAGCCTACCATCGTGTTCGTAATACATTGCTGCATATCATGAGCATAAAAAAATTACACTAAGACCACACTAATATTAAGATAATTGAAGGAAAGTAAAAGAGTGTTTAAAAAAATTTTCTTGCTTATTTTGCTTCAACTCGCTCTAACTCCATAAGTTTTGGTCGCATTCAATTTTCAAGAACTGCTTCAAAATTCCTATACTTCTCCGCTTCCTGTGGTATGTAGCACGTACCAATAAGGAAAAGAGTAGGTGGTCAAAATGGCTAAGAAAGTTAAACTACTACTGCAAACTGGCACAGTGACGGGTGAGCATTGCTCCCTATACACTTCTTATACAGGAGAGACTGTTCTCCGGAGAACTATCAGAGGCTCCACCCATCACGGCACCAGTTTGAAACAGTTTAATTTTCTTAGCCATTTCGACCACCTACTCTTTTCCTTATTGGTACGTGCTACATACCACAGGAAGTGGAAAAGTATAGGAATTTTGAAGCAGTTCTTGAAAATTTAATGCGACCAAAACTTATGGAGTTAGAGCGAGTTGAAGCAAAATAAGCAAGAAAAAATGTTTATACACACTTTTACTTTCCTTCAATTATCTTAATATTAGTGTGGTCTTAGTATAATTTTTTTTATGCTCATGATATGCAGCAATGTATTATGAACACGATGGTAGGCTCAGCTTTCATAAATATCATCTGGTAGCTTGGTAATATCGGGTAGGAGTACAACATTTCAATGCACTGAAAACCTAAAAGTCTGCCTACTCATGTGATAGTCAGTCATGACTTTATTTTTTTACCCTATTGAGTTATGAATGGCGTGTTGTTGTTGAACAATCACTGCCTGATTCACTGATGCAAACAAAATAGGCCTATCTTGTGTAAGAGGTGAGAGTAAAGCCAAGAAATATGAATATTTTTCTGAGGCAACGCAAGGGTTTTGGGTTGCGGCGAGGCAGGTACCACCACCATCGCCACCCAGCCCGAGTCTATCAGCCAATCAGCGACGTCCTTACAAACTCGGCTAGGCAGCGAGCAGCTCCCAAGAATCCAGCTTCAGTGAATAGACTATAGTGTTCTCATTTCTCTTCCTCTCAGATAACTTTCCATCCAGGTTTTGATCATCCCTTTGATTCCTCGTAGATTTTTATATTTTCCTATTTCCAAAGTAGCCTCCCATGGGGAACTTTATCAAATGCCTTTTTTAAGATCTAGATATACCTACACAGTCTGCCCAGCCATTTCTTTCCTGTGTTGTATCAATTACTCTTGAGTAAAAGCTTATTAAGCTGGTCACACATGATCTCTTTTTCCTAAAACCCTACTGCCGGTCTGTTATCATACATTCACTTGCCAAATGTTCCATCCATTGCTTTTTTATTATTTTCTCACATATCTTGCATATTGTGCTAGCCAATGACAATGGTCTATAATTTAGTGGTTCATCCTTCTTTCCATTTTTATATTTGGCACTTTATCTGCTCTCTTCCACTCCTTTGGCACTTTTCCCATTGTTGGAATGACCACTTTATAAACCAGCATAAACTGGTTCGACCAACTGCTTTCTGCACTCCTTTGAAACATAACCCACACTCCGTCTGGTCCTATTACTTTCCTCTCCTCCAATTCCTTCAACAATTCACAAACTTCCTCCTTTATTTTTATATTCCACTCCTTCAGGCCTTTTTCATTCCTTGCGGTTCGCCGACTTTTTATTCTTTTGTGAATACTTGCTGTGTGTATGTGCGTGTTATGCTTAAAACTCCCATGACATAAAACCTTATTTCCACAGGAGATAACATCAGTATGGTTCGTGACAGCAAGGTGGAAGCCATTGGAGGTGTGCTTGGCGACCCCAACCGACCCCTGAAGGAGCGTTTTAGGGCTTTGTTCACCCTGAAGGGCCTGGGGGGCGAGAGGGCCATAGAAGCTATCTCCCAGTGCTTCAACGACCCCTCGGCACTGCTCAAGCATGAATTGGCTTACTGTCTTGGCCAGATGAAGGATGTGAGAGCCATTCCAAAGCTTATTGAAGTCTTGGGTGACTCGAAGCAGGAACCTATGGTGAGACATGAAGCCGGGGAGGCACTAGGAGCTATTGGAGACCCCATGGTGGAGGATGTTCTGAGGAAGTATAGCAAAGATCCTTGCATTGATGTAGCAGAGACCTGCCAACTGGCCCTTAGCAGACTGGAGTGGCTACAGACCTCATCTGGAAGGCAAGAGACAGATAAGTCCTCAGGTACAGAGTTTCTTTCTGTGGACCCGGCACCTCCACACCAAGAGACTGACGTGGCTAAGCTGAAGACCATTCTGGTGGATGAGACTTTGCCCCTTTTTGACAGGTGAGTGGTGATAGGTTTATATTTTTTATTGCAACATTCTCTTTCCTGCTCATTAACCCCGAGGCCCAGAACGTAATTTCCCTTGTAATTTGGCTACCATTAGACGATTTTTAGTGCATATAAGCAATATTTTATAGATATGACCTGTTTAGTATCCTTGTAGACTAACTAATTTGGTATATTCCGTTACTTTTCGTATTTTTATGGCTCGACAACAGACAATTTTTTTTAGCAAAGGAAAGATTTGGTCGTAAAGGTAAAGGGGTTAAACCTAAATACCCAATAAAGATAATGTAAGAAAAGACAAAAACTCAAAGGCTCGTCCTGTCTAGGCATTTACACAGCTTGATGATCTTATTTTTTTTTTCCTCAGGACATTTATGCACTTTGCAAGGCTGGGATGTTGGGATGGTTTTGATAACATTCAGCTATCTTCACCCGATACACACCTTTCCCTTGCCTGACTCTAAGCCTCCTTGATATTATCTGCACCCCATTTATAATTATGCTCAGTCAAGCAAGCAGTCTTGTTGTTTCGGGCAGGTAACCTCTATCAGTCTTATTTCAAAACTACAGTAAAACCTCTCGTATTCGGACCCTCATTATTCGGACTTTGACATTATTCGGACCTCCTCCTTTTTTTAAGGGGTCGAAATTTCCTAGCTATATGTACACCTAGTTTTTTAGGGGTCGAAATTTCCTAGCTATATACACCTAGAATTTTTATTTTTTTTACATATCCCCCCATATATAATCACCCCATTATTCGGATCCTTGCATTACTCGGACCACTCCTTGGCCCAATTAGTCCGGATATGAGAGGTTTTACTGTACTTCATTTCCAGGTTCTAACTAATTGCTCCTCGTTCCACATCTAGACCCTAGAATTGCTTGCATAACAAACCCCTTCACACTACTATAGTCTATTTTATTTATTATGGTCAAAATGCAGTAAGTAAGCCACGCCCCCTGCCTCCCCTTCTATTCTACGGTGCAGCTGATTGGTGCATTCCTCGTATCATCACTACCAATCACAATATCTTCACTACTTAACAGCGCGTGACCACTGACCAGATCTTCACTACAAAGTGATTTTTGATTTTGTCACCCTCTGTAGTGAAGATTGCTGTCCAGTGGTCATGCGCTGTTAAGTAGTGAAGATATTGTGATTGGTAGTGATGATACGAGGAATGCACCAATCAGCTGCCCCGTAGAATGGAAGGGGAGGCAGGGGGCGTGGCTTCCTTGGTGCATTTTGACCATAGTAAATAAAATGGACTATAATTGATGAGAAATATTTAATCATCAGTGTCACTTCATGGCTCATATTCATGCAAAAAAGTCTGTCCAACTATTCCTTCAGATATTGACATACAGTAACCTCCCTCAACTCCAGATCTAGAAATATGTATATTGGATCTTTGATATATATATATATTGGTTTGTGAGTCATGTGTTGTTTTGTTAGCTCTGTGGGGAACGTAAGGTTCAGTGAATCTTTGATATAACTGCAAGGGAAGGATATCAAAAAGATATGATATTCCTCTTGCCTTTCTTACAGAACACTGTCCATTCATTGACACCCATTAATCTACCCACAAATACTGGATTTTCTATCTAACCTCATAAATTCTTATAGTCCTCATATAACACATGAGTAGAGGACCTGGAAAATTGTGGATTCAGCATCAGTGCATTGAATGAATCCTATTTTCCCATTGACTCCCATTATATAAGTTGAGATATGATGATTTATGACCAAAAATCAACACAACCACCCACTCTTCACCACACGCCCTCCATCACGATCCTCACCACCACCACACCACCCACTCTTCACCACACCACCCACTCGTCACCACACGCCCTCCATCACGATCCTCACCACCACCACCCACTCTTCACCACACCACCCACTCGTCACCACACGCCCTCCATCACGATCCTCGCTACCACCACACCACCCACTCTTCACCACATCACCACTATCAACACCACCCATCTTCTACCACCACCATCATCACCACCAAACCTCCTCAATGGCTCGGATCAGCTGACTAATGTTTAAAAGGCAGGGAGGAGTGAGTTTGTGTTATATGTGCATGTACTAGGTGAGGATGGGGGTGTGGGTGTGAGCGGTGGTGTAGCAGACATACGAACATAAGAAAATGAGGAAGCTACAAGAGGCCATGAGACCTACACGAGGTAGTTCCTGTTACTTAACACTACCTACATCCACCTTTCATCCCCAGCCATGAATTTATCTAGCCTCCCTTTAAAGCTCTCTAATGACTCCGCACTAACTACCTGACGACTGAGTCCATTCCAATCATTTACCACCCTATTTGTGAACTAGTTTTTCCCTATTTCTTTTTTTTAATCTACGCTTTTCCAGCTTGAATCCGTTACGGCTATTAACCAGGGTAGAACAAGAAGTAAGAACTTTTCCTACCTCTCCTTTATTAAATCCCTTTATCCACATAAAAACTTATATCAGATCGCCCCTTACTCTGCTTCTCTCTAGTGAATGTAAATTTAATATATATAATATATATATAATAATATATAATATAATATCAATCTCTTGATAGACGGCTGATTACCAGTAGCGCCGGTGTTGTGCGAAAAGTTGTCAACGCGCAAAATATTGTAGACCCCTCCATTCATCTCTCTTTATTTCACTGGTTTTACAGCTTAACTGTTGCCCTGATACATGTTACAGGTGATCTTGAGTCACTAGCATTCCAGGAGAACAATTACAAGTATTAATAGTTATTCAAAAGCTTAGAGTATCCACATCAAAAAATGAATGTGAATCAGTCAGGCTGTGATTATTTCAGTGTTTGTTTCACTGAAATTGGTTGAAAAAAGGTGGACTTGTAGGGCTGCAAAGCCATCAAATTGCCGAGTCAGGTGCTGACAGTATCCAGCACTGTTAAACTGGAAAGCTCCAAATTTTACGCACATCGACAGTAATTTTAGGTCCTTCATCACTAATGTTTAGGTCACCGTCAGCACGATGGCTTAGCGATGGGCTCCCCGCTCAGAGCAGTGATGGCGTCACTATACAGCCGACCCTCGATTGAACGGGCTAAAAGGGGGGAGAAGTGGTCCGTTAAAGCCGATTGTCCGTTAGTGCGAGGGTATTTTCCCAAGGGTATGAAAATATAGGAAAAACACAGGAAAAATTGTGAAATAAATGAGAAATAATCACAAACACAACCAGACCGTGTAGCTATGTTGGGAGGTAAACAGTGACTGGCGCTACATGCAAGATTTAGCACGCTCGCCCACTACTGCTCGGGACTGTGATTTTGACAGTCATCGTTTGCAGATGATGTGAAAATTATGAAGAAGGAAATAAAGGAGGAGGATTGCAGACTCCTACAGGAAGATTTGGATAGAATATATGAATGGAGTCAAAAATGGAAAATGAAATTTAATGCAAAAAGTGCAAGTTATTAGAATTTGGTAAGAGTGCGATAAGGATAAGATGGAACTACAAAATGGGAAGCGAGACAATCAATAAAGCATATGAAGGAAAGGATCTTTGAGTAACAATTCAGGAAGACTTATCACCAGAGAAACACATTACAGTAAACGCTAACTATAACGAACCAATTGGGGGGAAGGGGGCGACGTTATATCCAAAAATTTGTTATATCCCAGGGATCCGAACATTTCACTAATAACAAACTGTTCGTTATACGAGGTGAAAGTTCCCTATTTCCGACATTTCCGAGTATAATGAACTTTATTTGTTACATTAGATAAAAGTTTGTATACTTACAGACATGCAGTCATCACAATTACTACACACATACAGGGAAATGAAAACAATACATGGTGAGGCACGGGAAGACGTGAGAGGTGTTTACACTCGTGCTGCTAAAGCCAGACTAAATAGTACGCAGCCGCGCACCGCCCGGTCGGTTTTGTTTTCACTGCCACGGTCCGACCTGCGTGTACATGTCGGCCGGCCCACCACCGGACCAAACCTCGCAATTACCAAATTTATTCAATAAATCCCCGCATATATCGGCCTGGCAGAAAAAGTTTGTTAAAGCCAAAATTTGTGATATCGAGGTCCGTGAAAGCGAGGGTTTACTGTAATATAATTGTTGGTGCTTCTCCGTGATGTATAAAGAAGATAGAAAGAACACAGAGGGCAGCCACAAAGAGTGTCCCTAGCCTGTCAGACCTGACTTATGAGGAGAGGCTGAAGAAATTGAGGTTGCCATCATTGGAAGAAAGAAGAAAAAGAGCTCCATTGCTCCTAGCATTGTATCGAGCTATGTCAGGAATAGAGAAATGACAAAAAGGACATGTATGTATGGGACGTAGGAGCCACGAGAGGTCATACAAAGAAGCTTGATAAGACAAGGTGCTTGAAGGACATTAAGAAGTATAGTTTTCCCTGTCGGTGCATTGATATGTGGAATAGCCTGGACAGTGAAATTATAGATGCCAAAATGATTCATATTTTTAAAGCTAAGATTGACCAATTGAAACAAGGAGACGGGACCTCGCGAGTGTAACTAATTTCCCATTTATCACAACTAGCTAAATCCAACTAGGTAAATACACTAGTTTTTTATTATCATTATTAATTTTGTTTACATATGTGCCTACAGCACCTGTAGGCCCTGGAGGTTCCATTGAGGGCTGTGATTATTGGACCTCGCCCGTGGTGGGGCAGGCAGGATTTTTATAGCGACGCCTGTTATTAGAGGCTCATGCCGCCCCCCTGCGTCCTCCGATGCACTCGCAATAGGGGGTAGAGTTAATGGGCAGCATGTGGGTGTTCTTAGGCCACTCAACGGTGCAGAAAGATTTTAAGTGGATTTTGGTTCTCATCGGGGATCAAATTCGGGTCACCGTGAACGCCATTCGGAGACACTTACCACTCTGCTACCGCCTCCCCTAACCTTGTCCACTATACCTTAGCCTCCTCTCTGCCAGCCCCGGAGTTACAGAGTCTGCCATTCAGGGGTTCCTCATTGTTTCCCTCCTTATATATGGGGACAATTGACACTTTTTCATGCTTGAGGTACTTTACCTTCATTCAGAGAACATGTAAATAGACTGTATTTT
>JACEEZ010006791.1:37500-43516 GCA_016584305.1 Chionoecetes opilio
CCTCCCCCCCCGAGAATGGTTTAATAAGGAAGATCATTGTTTTTTTTTTGCTTGTAATGGTTTTTTTCCCTGAGACCATGGGGCCTTTGGGGCGAGAAGTTTGGAGGATGTTTGTTGGTCGTGATCGTGAGACACGATTGTGAGAATATAAACGTTGAACTGGGAATCACATTTGAGAACGGAAAGGTGTCCCCCAGTTAAAAGAGGAAATTTGGGAAGAGCCGAGTAACAGTGCTAAAGAGTAAAAAGAGGCGAATTTTTTTTGAGGGGGTTGGTTTGGACCCCAATTGAAAGAGGAAAATAGAAGGTTGTGAGTGCATTGGGGGAGAAGCTGTTAGAGTGGGAAAGTGGCCAATGTCGCCCCATCCACGGCACGGGCCCCCCCCAAGGGAAACGAAGACCGTGGGAGGGCAGTTGTTGTTGAAAAGAGGATCCTCTGGGCAGCAAAGTGCATTAAAGGGGGAAGTTTTGAAAAGAGGCAAAATGGATTAGAAATAGTTTTTTGGGTAAAGCGGTATCATTTCCTGCCCCGTCCCCTAAAAACCTCACATCTAAATTATGGAAAACCCTGAATGTTTAACCAGAAAGAAAAAAAAAATCTCTCCCTTACATTAACCCCTTTGGGAAGACCCACCCCCAGAGCCGGGTAATATTTCCTATTGGGTAAATTTTTTGGGTACCATTAGAACCCGATTTTTTAGTGAATATAAAGCAATATTGTTTTAATAGAATATGAAAACCTGTTTTGTTTCAGATCAATCCCTGGTCCCCTAGCCTACATTTTTTTGGTAATAATTTCCCCCAGGTCACTTTTCCGTAAATTATATGGCTAACATCAGACAACTTAGTTATTTTTTATAGCAAAGGAAAAAAGATCCCACTGGGCGTGAAAGGGGGTTTTAAGTAAAGAGAGGATCCTGCCCCCTGAGGCCTATAAGTCCCCCCCCCCCCCCCCCCTAGTTTTTTTTTTTAACAAGGACCCAAAAAAAATTCCAATTTCCTGTGTCTTCAAGGTCCCACTCACCATGCGTTTAAAATTATGGCCCCCCATGTTTTAAACCTGATATAAGGATAGGTTTAACCCTATGAAATTAAAAATACAACTGGAAAAATTAAAGGAAGAAAGCGTAGTATTATCCCTGTTCCCACCTTCCTCCCTGGGGGCATCAAATTAGCAGTCAGTAAGCAGCAAAAGGTGGGCAAGGGTTTTTGGGGGGCTCGTTTAAAACAATTAGACTCTTAGATGGCAAGTGGGGGCCGGGTAGAACAACCCACTGGCAAAGTCCCCCCCCCCCACGTCCCCTTGGGGATAGCAGTTAGTGTTTTTTCAATACTTTTTTGATCAGTGTGTTTCCCCCAATATTTTGTTTCAAACAAAGTATTTAAGGATTTTAGCAACATCAGAATGAATTTTTTTGGAAATTGTTCCCCCCCCCCCCGTGATTGCCAATTGTTTATGGTTTTATTAATAGTTTTTATAATTAATGGAAATAATACCAGTGGATTTAACAGAAAAGGGATAAAATAGGTTTTTTGGTCCATTTCCTCTTCAAGGGGCCCCCCCCCCCATTGGTGGTGGTGGTTCTGAGCTTCAAGTTTTTCTTCATCTGTTTTTAATTATTTATATAAGCATTAAACCCCTTGAAGACCCCAGAAACGTTATTTTCATTTGTAGAAATTTTTTGGGGTACACATTAGACGATTTTTTGTGAATAGGAAGCAAATTATTTTTTTTAATCAAATACAGGTTTTGGAAGGTTCCCCCCAAACTCACCGGCATCCCAAAAGACTTCGCTTTTTACACCCAAAACTCGGCCTATGGTTTCCGAGATTTGTGTTACCAATAACACGGCAGAAAACAACACCCCCAAAACCACTGGGCGGTAGTTTGCCCGGGTCGTGCCCCCCCCCGGCCTTGGGTGCCCAACCACACTATGGGGCCCGCTTGGGGTTTCTCCCCCGCCCGATTTTTGTTTTGTTTGTTTTATTGGTTCAGTTGGGTGGGGTTTTTTGTGACTGGAAATAGAGTTGTTGGTACACTGTTTTTAAATTTTTTTTTGTGTACTGTCTCAAGGTCCCCTGTTTTATTGGTATTATGGCCTTTCCCCAAACGTCCCACAGGAAAAACAACCCTTACTGGTGGAAAGTTTGAAAAAGAAAAGGGGAAGAAACAATGGGGGTTTTTTCTATTTTCCTGAGAAAAAATTTGACCTTTTTATTTGGAAGAAGTTTTTTGTGGATGCCTTTTTTTTTATTTCTTCCCCTTAAATATATGCTAACCCAGTTTTCCTAAAAACGTTCGGAAAAATTTACCCCATTACTCGGGCTCCGTGAGGCGCTGGGTCCCCCCCCCCGAGGTTTTTGCCCCGTTTTTTGGGAAACTTCCAACCTGTAAAAATGACCCTGTTTTAGTATCCCTTGGTCCCACCCCCCACTCAGTTTAATTCCCAGTCCCACTTGGTAATTTTTTTAATATGGCTAACAACAGACGATTTTCATATAGCAAAGGAAAGAATCGGGGCGTGACAGGGGTTTTAATGATCATTATCATTTTAGCACTAATTATTTATTGGTTAATTAATTATTTTTATTATTATTAACTATTGATTTTGTTTTTATTATACAACAAATTTCAATGAAAACCGATATGTAAACAGAATTTTTTTTTTTTCCTATATAACCAAAATGTTTCGAAGTAACTAAAATTCCCCAACACAAATTCCCAAACGCTGTTTTGGTAAATGTTTTAAGCAAAAAACTATACGGGCCAATCCAGGTCCATAAAAAAGAAGTTCTGGGCTTTCAATGGAAACCCCCGCTGGCCCCCCCCCCTGTTTGCCTTTTTTTTTGCTTTATATACAAGCCCGCAAGTAATGGTAATAAATTTAACTTTTTTATGTATGTTATAAACTTCAGCGTTTTTAATAAGAAACATTCATCATCAAACAATGGTGTAAAAAAAATGGCTTACCCGCGGGGGGGGGGTTTTTTGTTTACCACATGAGGGGTCCGGTGTTCCCATAAAAACAGCCACAACAAAGCAACTTCCCCCCTGCATTCCTAAGTTTTTGAATGAAAAGACCCAGTGGTGGGGGGGCCCCCAAAGTATTCCACCCAACATTAAAAAAAGTATGTGATTTTTTTTTGGTTTTTTTTGCTGGGTATAGGTGTTTAACCCTATCCTGTTTAAATTGACTGCTGAAGAATTTTAGTTGCCAAACGGGTTTTTTAAATTGTAGACCAAATAATAATTTTGGGGGGTGGGTTTAATTTTACACTACAAAACCCTTTTTTTTATTAACTTCGGCCATTGGGCGTATAACTCGGGAAAATGTTGATATAACCTCTGCAAAGGCAAAAGACGGTACCAGGCAAAAAAATGATGTATCTCTGGTATACACAGGGAGGTCCCCCCCCCCCCCCCCGAAGAAAAATCGAGCAGTTGGTAGGGGATTTCCCACCCTGGCAATAACTAAAAAAGCGAAAAAATCTCCCGTATAACGAAACCATTAACTAATGGTAAAATATAGTTTTTGTTTATTGATTTCCAGGAACCTCCATCAAATTAAAAAAAAAAAGGAAAAGAGAAAAAAAAAGGACATGTTTTTTTTCAAGCTAAAATAAACTTAGCAAACACAACAAACACACAGCGTCATATTACCCCAAAACTGTACTACCTATTCTGGTAGAAAAGCATTCGAAAGAGAAAAAAAAGCCACAAAATAACATAAAACTGCAAAAATTTAATTAAACATAAAACATGCCTAACAAGCAAAAAAGACGTTGTAATGTAGGGGACGCCACGGTGACAAAGAGAAGGGGGGGGAAGTAAACGGTTCCCCAAGTTTGGGGGCCGCCACACCTGCTAATTTACCCCTAAATGTTCAGGCCGCACCATGTGCTTAATTAAACCCTTCAGGTCCCCCGGCTTGCTAGGGGTGATCCCCACTGGGGTTCAACCAAAAAACCCCCCCTTTGTCCCCCGCCGGAGTGGGTAAGGGCACGCATTTTGAACTTGATAATTTTACTCGCCCCAAGCTGAATGTCGTAGCATTGGATTTTCTATCTCTTATATTGAAAATAGACCCTAATTTACACATCTCGTATCATCGGATTCTCGTATAACGGGACCTCCCTGTATACCAATACACGCCCTGCTGAAAAGCAAAACAAATGGGTTAGTTATCTCATGCTCATGTGCGGCAGATCTGGGTCCTCGTCTCCTCCACACACACACGGCTCCTACCCTCGCTTGTTGTACCCTCTTCCTGGCTTCCCTGAAGCAACCCTGATCACTATCAGTGGCAAACAAATTGAGATGATGGAAACGGGAAGGAACACTGGAAGGGACGAGATCGCCGGGAGACGTGATGGTCTCATTGGTCTGCCACTCCAGGAGGCTGGGCAAGGAAGGGACGTGGCTGCCTCCTGCGGCAATACCCCCAAAGATGGCGGCGGCTGTAGTTGCCAAATCTCTCAACCTACACCCTTAATATATCTCCTTCAACACCCTTGTAAGAGTATCATCAACAGTCTAACCTCATAACGACATTACAGTGGTCCCTCACATTTGGCTATTTAATTAGTCTTGCCAAACCATCGCCAAAAATTAATTTCGCCAAATGCAAATACCGTACTTTACGGCTTAAAAAGGTCCGTCCACACTAGCCCGCACAAGCGAGCAGTTTGCCTGTTGACGGGCTCACTGCTTGTGGCCGCGGGCAAATGAGTAAAATTACCCCCCGAAGACATTTTCTGCATGTCTGGCTGTTCCCGAAAACATACGAGGTTTTTTAAATGTGGGAGAAGTGGAAGCCACTTCCTTTTTCTCCACTTTGTCCTTTTTTCTTTTTTAGGGCAAATACAATGATTATGGACACAGTGCCAGCTTTCCCTTAACGGTCCTTTTGCTTCGCATTGTTTTTGTTCCGTACCGCACAGGCCCTTTCCCCCTGAATAGGAATGGCTACACTGCCTGGTTTGCCCCCAGCTGCTCGCCTCCGACTGGGCCAGGCAGGCTATGCTGTAATGGGACGACATTTTTTTCAGTGTGCCCCGCGGGCTTTTTTTCCCCCGTGACGGGCCAACTTGCCCCCGGGCGGGCCTTTGCCCGCTTATTTGTGGGACGGGCGAAGCCCTTAAGCGCTGGCATCTTGGGGGAAGAACGCACCCCATGATTTTTTGGAAAGAAATTTTCTAAAAAAAAAAAAAGAAAAGAAAAATGCCCCCCCGTCCGATTTCACACAAGCCCCCAATTAAAAGTCATTTTCACACAAGAAAACACTCACTATTCATTATCTTCATTCAGCACTGCTCATCAGCAATTTTTATTTTCTAGCTTGTATGCGATAGATAAAGTAAATTTGTCATGTTGGTCTGGCTGACATGTGCCACGCAGGTCGGATGGCGGGAGTGGAAAAAACCCCTACCGCGGGCCGGTGCAGCTGCGTGTGCCTGCCTGATGTGCCGATCAGCCCCGAGTCCCCCCTGGCCCCTTTGTTGCCTGAAGTGTAAGCACCTCTCCCCGCCCTCCCCGTTGCCTAAACTACATTGGGCCCTGCCTCCTGGGTCCTCACCACGTATTGTTTTAAATTTTTTTGATTGCTGTAGTATTTTGTGGGGGGCTCCCATAGTAAAATAAGTTAATACAATTTTTCATCTAAGGGTTTAAAACAAATTTTTCCTTATACACGCAATGTCCTTTTTGGCCGCCAATCTGCCGGGTTGAAAGGCTCCCGCCATTTATCGTTTTAAACATCACAGGGGTGAGGAAGAATTGGTATTCCAATGTCTTATGGTATTCCTAAATACTTTAATAGGGTAATTAACTGAGGTTCATCTTATAAGAGACCTGAATGAATAGCTAACATAAGTTTAACCCTCCTAAAACATTAGTCCCCCCTTGGAAGAACCCCTTTGAGTGTTTTTCAGGGAAATTTTTGGGGAAAAAAAGTGGCGTCCTTATAATAAGCCCGTAAAATCGTTAATCCGTTTGGGGTTAATTTGAGTTTCCGGT
>JACEEZ010006793.1:0-20579 GCA_016584305.1 Chionoecetes opilio
TGGTTTGGTTTTTTTGTCGTCTGTTGTTGTTGTTGTTTTTTGGTCTGTCTTTCCTTTTTTATTTGTGTTGGGGTTTTTTCTTTGTCTGTCTTCTGTTGTTTTTGGGTTTGTTTTTTTTTTGTCTGTCTGTTGTTGTTTTTTTTTTTTTGTCTGTCTGCTTGTTTTGTTTTTTGTTTGTTGGTCTGTTTTGTTTGTTTTTTTTTTGGTTTTTTGTCTGTTGTTGTTGTTTTTTTTTTTGTCGGGCTGTCTGTGTGTTTGTGTTTTGTTTTTTTTTGTCTGTCTGTTTATGGTGTTTTGTTTTTTTTGTCTGCCCTGTCCCGTTTGTTTGTTTTTTTTTTGTTGCTGTCTGTCTGTTGTTTTTTTGTTTTTTTTGTCTGTCCCGTTGTTTGTGTGTTTGTTTGGGTTTTGTCTGTCTGTTGTTTTTTTTGTGTTTTGTTTTCTTTTCTGTTGTTGTTGGGTTTTTTTTGTTTTTCTGTTCCTTTTTATTTGTTGTTGGTTTTTTGTTGTTTCCTTTGTTTTTGTTGTTTGTTTGTTTTTTTGTCTGTCTGTTGTTGTTGTTTTTTTTTGTCTGTCTGCCTGTTTTTGTTTTTGTTTGGTTTCTTTTTTTTGTTGTTGTTGTTTTGTTGTTTCTGTTTTTTTTTGTTGTTTTTGTTTCTTTGTCCTGTTGTTGTTGTGTTGGGTTTTTTTTTTCTTTGTTTCCCCCCCCCCCCCCCCGTTGTTTTGTGTGTTTTGTTTTTTTGTCTTTGCTTGTGTATGTGTGTGTGTGTGTTTGTTGTGTCTGTCCTGTCTGTGGTTGTATGTGTGTGTGTGTTTGTGTGTGTTGTCTGTCTGTGGTGTGTATGTGTCGTGTGTGGTGTTTGTTGTGGTCTTTCCTGTCTTTGGTGTGTATGTGGTGTGTGTGTGTTTGGTGTGTATCTGTCTGTCTGTGGTGTGTATGTGTGTGTGTGTGTTTGTGTGTGTCTGTCTGTCCTGTGGTGTGTAATTGTGTGTGTGTGTTTTGTGTGTCTGTCTGTCTGTGGTGTATATGTGTGTGTGTGTTTGTGTGTGTCTGTCCTGTCTGTGGTGTGTAGGTGGTGTGTGTGGTGTTTTGTGTGTGTCTGTCTGTCTGTGTGTTATGTGTGTGTGTGTGTTTTGTGTGTCTGTCTGTCTGTGGTGTGTATGTGGTGGTGGTTGGTTTTGTGGTGTGTCTGTCTGTCTGTGGTGTTTATGTTGTGTTGTGTGTTTGTGTGTGGTTCTGTCTGTCTGTGGTGTGTATGTGGTGTGTGTGTGTTTGTGTGTGTCTGTCTGTCCTGTGGTGTTAATGTTGGTGTGTGTGTGTTTTGTGTGTGTCGGTCTGTCTGTGTGTGTATGTGTGTTGTGTGTGTGTGTGTGTCTGTCTGTCTGTGGTGTTTATGTGTGTGTGTGTGTTTTGTGTTGTCTGTCTGGGTCCCCTGTGGTGTGGTATGTTGTGTGTGTTTTGTTTGTGTCTGCTGTCCTGTGGTGTGTATGTGTGTGTGTGTGTTTTGTGTGTGTCTGTCTGGTCTGTGTTGTGTATGTGTGTGTGTGTGTTTGTGTGTGTCCTGTCTGTCTGTGGTGTGTATGTTGTGTGTGTGTGTTTGTGTTTGTCGTTGTCTGTCTTGTGGTGTGTATGTGTGTTGTGTGGTTTGTGTGTGCTCTGGTCTGTCTGTGGTGTGTATGTGTGTGTGTGTGTTTGTGTGTGTCTGTCTGTCTGTGGTTGTATTGTGTGTGTGTGTGTTTTGTGTGTCTGTGCTGTGCTTGGTGTGTAGTGTGTGTGTGTGTTTTTGTGTGTAGTCTGTCTGTCTGTGGTGTGTATGTGGTGTGTGTGTGTTTGTGTTGTCTGTTCTGTCTGTGTGTGTATTGTGTTGTTTGTTTGTGGTGTCTGTCGTCTGTGGTGTGTATGTGTGTGTGTGTGTTTGTGTGTGTCTGTCTTGTCTGTGGTGTAGTATGTGTTGTGTGGTGTTTTTGTGTGTGTCTGTCTGTCTGTGGTGGGTAGGTGTGTGTGGGTGTGTTTGTGTGGTCTGTCTTGTCTGTGGTGTGTATGTTTGTGTGGTTGTTTGTGTGTGTCTGTCTGTCTGTTGGTGTGGATGTGTGTTGTGTGTTTTGTTGTGTGTCTGTCTATCTGTCGGGTGTGTATGTGTGTGTTTGTTTGTGTGTGTCTGTCTGTCTGTGGTGTGTATGTGGGTGTGTGTGTTTGTGTGTGTCGTCTGTCTGTGTGTGTATGTGTGTTGTGTGTTTGTGTGTGTCTGTCTGTCTGTGGGTGAGTGTATGTAGTGTGTTGTTGTGTTTGTTGTGTGTCTGTCTGTCTGTTGGTTTATGTGTGTTGTGTGTTGTGTGTGTCTGTCTGTCTGTGGGGTTATTTTGTGGTGTGGTTTGTGTGTGTCTGTCTGTCTGTGGTGTGTACTGTGTTGTGTGTGTGTTTGTGTGTGTCTGTCTGTCTGTGGTGTGTATGTGTGTGTGTGTTTTGTGTGTGTCGTCTGTCTGTGGTGTGTTTGGGTGGTGTGTGTGTTGTGTGTGGTCTGTCTGTCTGTGGTGTGTATGTGTGTGTGTGTGTTTGTGTGTGTCTGTCTTGTCTGTGGGTGTATGTGTGTGTGGTGGTTTGGTGTGTGTCGGTCTGTCTGTGTGTGTATGTGTGGTGTGTGTTTGTTGGTGTGTCTGTCTGTCTGTGGTGTGTATGTGTGTGTGTGTGTTTGGTGTGTGTCTGTCTGTCTGTGGTGTGTATTGTGTGTGTGTGTCTTGTGTGTGGTCTTCTGTCTGTGGTGTGTATGATGTGTGTGTGTTTTGTGTGGTCTGTCTGTCTGTGGTGTGTATGTTGTGTGGTGTGTTGTTTGTGTCTGTCCTGTCTGTGTGGTGTAGGTGTGGTGTGTGTTTTGTGTTGGTCTGTCTGTCCGTGGTGTTATGTGTGTGTGTGTGGTTGTGTGTGTCCTGTCTTTCTGTGGTGTGTATGTGTGTGTGTGGTTTGTGTGTGTCTGTCTGTCTGTGGTGTGTATGTGTTTTGTGTGTTTGTGTTGTGTACTGTCTGTCTGTGGTGTGTATGTGTGTGTGTGTGTTTGTGTGTGTCTGTCTGTCTGTGTTGTGTATGTGTGTGTGTGTGTTTGTGTGTGTCTGTCGTCTGTGGTGTGTATGTGTGTGTGTGTGTTTGTTGGTGTATGTCTGTCTGTGTGTGTATGTTGGTTTGTGTTTGTGTGTGTCTGTCTGTCTGTGGTGTGTATGTGTTTGTGTGTGGTTTGTGTGTGTCTGTCTGTCTGGGTGTGGTTGTGTTGTGTGTGTGTTTGGTGTGTGTCTGTCTGTCCTGTGTTGTGTATGTGTGTGTGTGTGTTTGTGTGGTGTCTGTTCTGTCTGTGTGTGTATGTGTGTGTGTGTGTTTGTGTGTTTCCTGTCTGTCTGGGTGTGTTGTGTGTGTGTGTGTTGTGTGTGTGGTCTGTCTGTCTGTGGTGTGTAGGTGTTGTGTGTGTTTGTGTGTGTCTGTCTGTCTGTGTAGTGTATGTGTGTGTGTGTGTGTTGTGTGTGTCTGTCTGTCGCGGTGTGTGGTGTGTATGTGTGTGTGTGTGTTTGTTGTGTGTCCTGTCTGTCTGTGGTGTGGATGTGGTGTGTGTGTGTTTGTGTGTGGCTGTCTGGCTTTGGTGGTGTATGTGTGTGTGTGTGTTTGTGTGTGTCTGTCGTCTGTGTGTGTATGTGTGTGTGTGTGTTGTGTGGTTGTCTGGCTGTCCTGTGGTGTGAGTGTGGTGGTGTTTGTGTGTGTGTCTGTCTGTGTGTGTATTTGTGTGTGGATGGTTGTGTGTGTCTGTCTGTCTGTGTGTGTAAGGTGTGTGTGGTTGTTTTGTGTGTGTCTGTCTGTCGTGGTGTGTACTGGGTTTGTGTGTGTTTGTGTGTGTCTGTCCGTCTGTGGTGTGTAGGTGTTGATGTGTGGTGTTTGTGTGTGTCCGTCTGTCTGGTGGTGTGTATTTGTGTGTGTGTGTTTGGGTGTGTCTGTCCTGTCTGTGGTGTGTATGTGTTGTGTTGTTTGTGTGTGTCTGTCTTCCGTGGTGTGTAGGTGTGATGTGGTGTGTTTGTGTGTGTCTGTTCCTGGTCTGGGTGTATATGTGTGGTGTGTGTTGTTTTGTGTGTGTCTGTCGTCTGTGGTGTTTATGTGTGTGTGTGTGTTTTGTGTGTGTCTGTCTGTCTGTGGGGTGTATGTGTGTGTGTGTGTTTGTGTGTGTCCTGTCTGTCTGGGTTTGATGTGTGTGTGGTGTGTTTGGGTGTCTGTCTGTCTGTGTGTGTTGTGTGTTGTGTTTGTGTGTGTCTGTCTGCTGTGGTGGTTAGTGTGTGTGTGTGTTTGTGTGTGTCCTTCTGTCTGTGGGTGTATGTTGTTGTGTGTGTTTGTGTGTGGGTCTGTCTGCTGTGTGTGTATGTGTGTGTTTGTGTTTTGTGTGTGTCTGTCTGTCTGTTGTGTGTATGTTGTGTAGTGTGTGTTTTTGTGTGTGTCCTGTCGTCTGTGTGTGTATGTGTGGTGTTGTGTGTTTGGTGTGTGTCTGTCTGTCTGTGGTGTGTATGTGTGTGTGTGTGGTTTGTGTTGTCTGTCTGTCATGGTGTGTATGTGTGTGGTGTGTGTTTGTGTGTGCTCGTCTGTACTGTTGGTGTTTAGTGGTGTGGTGTGTTTGTGTGTGTCTTCTGTCTGTGGTGTTTATGTGTGTGTGTGTGTATGTGTTTGTGTGTGTCTGTCTGTCTGTGGTGTGTATGTTTGTGTGTGTGGTTTGTGTTTGTATTGTCGTCTTGTGGTGTGTATTGGTGGTGTGTGTTTTGTGTGTCCTGTCTTCTGTGGTGTTATTGGTTGTGTGTGTGTTTGTGTGTGTCTGTCTTCTGTGGTGTGTATGTGTGTGTGTGTGTTTTGTGTGGTGTCGGTCTGTCTGTGTGTGTATTGTGTGTGTGGTTTGTGTGGTCTGTCCTGTCTTGGTGTGTATGTGTGTGTGTGTGGTTTTGTGTGTGGTCATTCTGGTCTGTGGGTGTGTTGTGTGTTTGTGTGTTTTGTGTGTGTCTGTACGGTCTTGGTGTGTATGTGGTTTGTGTGTTGTGTGTTCTGTCTGTCTGTGGTTGTATGTGTGTGTGTGTGTTTGTGTGTGTTCTGTCTGTCTGTGGGGTGTATGTTGGGTGTGTGTGTTTGTGTGGTGTTGTCTGTCTGTCCTGTGGTGTGGTATGGGGTGTGTGGTGTGTTTGTGTGTGTCTGTTCTGTCTGTGTGTGTCTTGGGTGTGGTGTGTTTTGTGTGTGTCTGTCTGTCTGTGGTGTGAATGTGTGGGTGTTGTTTTGTGTGTGTCTGTCTTTCTGTGGTTTGTATGTGTGTGGTGTGTGTTTGGGTGTGTCTGTCTGTCTGTGGTGTGTAGGTGTGTGTGTGGTGTTGTGTGTGTCGTCTTGTCTGTGGTGTGTATGTGTGTGTGTGTGTTTTGTGTGTGGTCTGTTGTCTGTGTGTGTATGTGTGTGTGTGTGTTTGTGTGTGTCTGTCTGTCTGTGGTGTGTACTGTGTGTGTTTGTGTTTGTGTGTGTCTGTCTGTCTGTGGTGTGGTAGTGTATGTGTGTGTGTGTTTGTGTGTGTCCTGTCCTGTCCTGTGGGTGTGTATGTGTGTGTGTGTGTTTGTGTGTGTCTGTCTGTCTGTGGTGTGTATGTTGTGTGTTGTTTGTGTGTGTCTGGGTCTGTCTGTGTGTGTATGTGTGTGTGTGTGTTGTGTGTGTCTGTCTGTCTGTGGTGTGTATTTGGGTGTGTGTGTTTGTGTTTCTTCTGTCTGGGGTGTGTATGTGGTGTGTGTGTTTGTGTGTGTCTGTCTGTCTGTGGTGTGGTATGTGTGTGTGTGTTGTTTTGTGTGTGTCTGTCTGTCTGTGGTGATGATATGGTGATGTGTGTGTGTTTGTGTTTGTCTGTCGGCGGTGGTGTGTATGTGTGTGTTTAGTGTTTGTGTGTGTCTGTCTGTCTGTGGTGTGTATGTGGTGTGTGGTGTTTGTGTGTGTCTGTCTGTCTGTGGTGTGTATGTGTGTGTGTTGTGTTTGTGTGTGTCTGTCTGTCTGTGTTGTATGTGTGGTGTGTGTGTTTGTGTGTGGTCTGTCTGTCTGGGTGTGTATGTGTGGTGTGTGTTTGTGTGTGTCTTCGTCTTTAGTGTGTGTGTGTGTTTGTGTGTCTGTCGTCTGTGTGTGTGGTGTGGTGTTTTGTGTGTGTTTTTGTGTGTGTTTTGTGTGGTGTGTTTTGTTGTTTTGTGTTTTTGTGTGTGTGTTGTTGGGGTTTTGTCTGTCTTGTGGGTGTTGTGTTTTGTGGTTTTCTTCTTTTGGGGTTGGGTTGGTTTGTTGGGTTTTTTGTTTTTTGGGGGGGGGGGGTTTTTTGTCTGTTTGTTGTTGGGGTTGTGGGTGTTGTTGGTTGTTGTGGGGGTTGTTTGTGGGTTGTTGTTGGTTTGTTGTTTGTATGTTGGGGTGTGTGTTTTGGTGTTTCTTCTGTTGGTATGTGGGTGTGTGTGTTGTGTGGTCGTCTGTCTGTTGTGTTGGTGTGGTGTTTTGTGTGGGGCGGCTGTCTGGGTGTGTGTGTGGTGTGGGGGTTGGTTTTGTGTGTGTGTTTGTGTGTGTGTTTTCTGTCTGTCTGTTTTTGTGGTGTGTGTGTTGTTGTCTTCTTTGTGTTTGGGGTGGGGTGTTTTGTGTGGGCTTCTGTCTGTTGTGTGTTGGTGTGTTTTGTGTGTGTCTGCTGTCTTTGGGGGTGTTTTTTGTGTGTGTGTGTGTGTGGGTGGGTGTTGTGTGTGGTTGTTGGGTTTTGTGTCTGCTGTTTGTTGTGTGTGGTTTTTTTGTGGTTTTTTTGTGTTTTTTTGTGTTTGGGGGTGGGTCTTTCTGTTGTGTTTTGTGTGTGTTTGGTGTGGTGTCTGTCTTGGTTGTGGTGGTTTTGTGTTTTGTGTTGTTTTTGTTTGGTGTGTTTGGGTTTTTGGGTTGTGTGTGTTGTCTCTGTGGTGTTTTGTTGTTGGGGGTGTTTTGGGGGGTTTTCTGCGTCTTTGGTGTGGGTGGTTTTGGGTGTGGCTGCTTCTGTTGGGGTGGTGTGTGTGTGTGTGTTTTTTTGTTTGTTTTTCTTTGTTTGTTGTGTTTGGGGGGGTTTTTTGTGTTGTTCCCCTTTTGTTTTGTTTGTTGTGTGTGTTGGGGTGTGTGTTTTTTGTTTTGGGGGTTGGGTTTTTGTGTTGTCCCTTTTGTTTGTGTGTGTTGTGTGTTTGTTTGTGGTTGTGTTGGGGTTTGTGTGTGGGGTTTTTTTTTTTTTGGGGGGGGTGGTTTTTGTGTTGGGTTTTTTGTCTGTGTTGGTGTTTGGGGGGGGTTGTGTGTGTCTGTTTGTGTTGGGGGTTTGGGGTTGTGTGTTTTGTTGTTTGGGGGTGTTGGTTTTTGTTGTGTGTTTGTGTTTGTGTTGTTGTGTTGTTGTGTTTTGTGGTTTTTTGTTTTGTTGTGTGTTTGTTGGGGTGTTGTTTTTTTGGTTGGGGTGTTGTGTGTTTGTGTTGTTGTTGTTTTTGGGTTTTGGTTTTTGTGTGTTTTGTTTTTTGTTGTGTTGGGTTTGTTGTTTGTGTGTGTTGTTGTTGTGTGTGTTGTTGTTGTTTTTTGTTGTGTTGTTTTTTGTTGTTGTCTTTTTGTTTTTGTGTGGTGTTTTTGTTGTGTTGTTGTTTTTGTGTTTTTTGTTTTTGTTTTGTTGTTGTTGTGTGGGGGTTTGTGGTGTGTGGGTTTTTGTGTGTGTTTTTGTGTGGGGTTTTTTTTTTTTTTGTGTGTTGTCTGTTTTTTGTTGGTGTTTTTGTTGTGTTGTTTTGTTGTGGTGTGTTGTTGTTGTTTTTGTGTGTTTGTGGGGTGTTTTTGTTGTGTTGTTGTTTTGTGTGTGTTGTTGTTGTTGTTTTTGGGGTGTGGGTTTTTGTGTGTGTTTTGGGCTGTTGTGTGTTGTTTTGGGGTTTGTTTTTTTTGTTTTTGTTTTTGTTTGTTTGTTTTTGGGGGTGTTGTCTTCCCGTTGTGTGTGGGGTTGGGGGTTTTTTTTGTCTTTTTTTTGGTGGGGTTTTTTGTGTGTTTTTTTTGGGGGGGGGTGTGGTTTTGTGTGTGTTTTGTTGGTTTTTTTTGTGTGTGTTTGTGTTTTTGTTTTTTTTGCTTTGTGTGTGGGGTTTTTTGTGTTTTTGCTGTTGTGTGGGGTTGGGGGTTTGTGGGTTGTTTTGGGGTTTTGTTTTGGTTTTGTTGTGTGTGTGTTGTTGTTGTTTTTGTGTTTTTGGGTTTTTTTTGTTGTTGTGTGTGGGGTTTTGGGGTGTGTTTTGTTGTTTGTTTGTGTTTGTTGTGGTGTTTTTGTTTTGTGTGGTTTGTTTTGTTGGGGTGGTTGTTTTGTGTGTTTGTTGTTTTGTGTGTGTTTGTGGGGTGGGTGTGTGTGTGTTGTGTGTGTCTTCTGTTTGGGGGGTTTTTTTTTGTTTGTGTTTGTGTTTTGTCTGTTTTTTGGTGTGTGTGTTTTGTGTTGTCCCCGGGGGTGTTGTGTGGTGTTTTTTTTTTTTTTTTGGGGGGGGGGTTTTGGGGGTGGTGTGTGTTTGGGGGGTTTTTGTGTGTTGTTGTTTTTGTGTTGTTGTTTGTGTGTGGTTTTTTTGTTTGTGTTTGTTGTGGGTGGTTTGGGGGTGTGTTTTTTGTTGTTGTCCCTTTTTGTGTGTGTTTTGGGGGGTGTTGTTGTTTGTTGTTGGTTTTGGTTTTTTGTGTTTGTGTGTGTTGTTTGTGTTTTGTTGTGGTTTGTTTTTGGGTTTTTTGTTGGGGTTTTTGTCTTTTTTTGTGTTTGGTGTTGTTGGGGGGGGGGGTTGTTGTTTGGGGTGGTGGTTTTTGTTTTTGTTTTGTGTGTGTGGGGTTTTTGTGTTGTGTTTGTGTGTTGGGGTGTGTGGTTGTTTGTGTTGTTGTTGTTGTTTTTTGTTGTTTGTTTTGTTTTTCCCGTTTTTGTTTTGTTGTTGTGGGTTTTTGTCTGTTGTTTGTGTGGTGGTGTTTTTTGTGTGTTGTCTGTTTGTGGGGTGTGTTGGGGTTTTGTGTGTTTTGTGTTGTGTGTGTGTGTTTTTTGGGTTTTGTTGTCTGTTTTTTGTGTGTTTTGTGTGTGTGTTTTTTCTTTGTTTGGGGTTTTGTTGTGGGGTTTTTTTTGTTGTGTTTGTGGGGGTTTTTGTTGTGGGTTTGTGTGTTTGGGGTGTTGTTTGTTGTGGTGTGGTGTGTGTGTGGGTTGTGTGTTTGTTGTTGTTTTTTGTGTGTGTTTGTTGGTGTGTCTTCTGTCTGTTGTGTTTTTGTGTTTTGTGTGTGTCTGTTTTCTGTTGTGTTGGTGTGTGTTTTGTGTGTGTTTCTTTGTGTGTTTTTTGTGTGTGTGTGTTGTGTGTGTTGTTGTTTGTGTGTTGGGGTGTGTGTTTTGTTGTGTCCTGGTTGTGTGTGTGTTTGTGTGGTGTGTTTTTTGTTTGTTGTGGGGTTTTTGTTGTGTGTGTTTGTTGTGGGTTTTTGTTTGGGTTGTTTTTTGGTGGTGGTTTTCTTTTGTGTGTTGTTGTGTGTGTGTTTGTGTTGTTTTGGGGGGTGGGTTTTGTGTGTTTTTTGGTTTTTGTTGTTGTGTTGGGGTGTGTGTGTGTTGTCTTTCTGTTGTTTTTGTTTTTTGTTTGTGTTGTTGTGTCTGTTGTTGTGGGTGTATGTTTTTTGTGTTTTGGTGTTGGGTTTTTTTTGTGTTTGGGGGGGTTGTTGGGGTGTGGTGTGGGTTTTTGTGTTTTTGGTTTTGTTTTTGTTGTTGTTGTTTTGTGTGGGTTTTTTTTTTTGTGTTTTTTTTGTGTGGTTTTGTTGTTTGGGTTTTGTGTGGTGGGTTTTCTTTTGGGGTTTTTGTTGTTGTGTTTTTGTGTGTTTGTCTGTTGTGTGTGTGTGTGTGTGTGTTGTGTGGTTTGGGTTTTCGGGGGTGTTTTTTGTTGTGTTTTGTGTTTTGTTTCTTGGGGTTTTTGTGGTTTTGGGGGGGTTTTTTTTTGTCTGTCTGTCTTGGGGGTTGGGGTGGGTTTTGTGTGTTTTGGGGTTTCTGTGTTTTGGGGTTTTTTTTGTTGTGTTGTTTTTGTGTGGGGTGTGTGGTGTTGTTGGGCGTTGTTGTGTGTTTTTTGTGTGTTTTTGTTTTTTGTTGTGGTTTTGGGTTTTTTGTTGTGTGTTTTTTTTTGTTGTTGTCTTTTGTTGGGGTTTTTTGGGGTTTTTTTTTGTCTGTCTGTCTGTTTTTTTGTGTGTTTGTTGTGTTGTTGTTGTTGTGTTGTTGGGTTTTTTGGTTGTGTGGTTTTGTCCTTTTTGTGTTTTTTGTTTGTTTGTGTGTGTTGTTGTTGTGTTGTTGTTGTTGTGTGTTGGGGTGTGTCTTTGTGTGGTTTTTTGGTGGGGTTGGTGTGTTGTTGGTTTTGGGGGTTTGTTGGGGGGTTTTTTTTTTTTGTTGTTGGTGTTTTTTTTTGTTGTGTGTTTTCTTTGTTTTTTGTTGTGTGTGTTGGTTTTGTTGTTTGGGTGTGTGGTGTTTTTTGTTTGTTTTTTGGGGGTTTTGTGTGTGTGGGTTTGTTTTGTTGGGGTGGTGTTTTTGTGTGGTTGTTGTTTGTTGTTTTGTTGTTTGGGGTGGGTTTGTGTTTGGGTTTTTTTTTTGTTGTGTGGGGGGTTTTTGTGTCCTGTCTGTTGTTTTGGTGTTTTTGTTTTTTTTCTGCTTGGGGGGTTTTGGTGTGTTGTGGTTTGGGGTTGTGTTGTGTTGGTTTTTTTGTTGGGGTTTGTGTTGTGGGGGTTTTTGTTGTCTGTTGGTTTTTGTTGTGTTGGTGTGTGTTTTGGGTGTGGGGTGTGTGTTGTTGTTGTGTGTTTTTGGTTGGGCTTTTGTTTTTGTGTTTTTTTTGTGTGTGTTGTTGTTTGTTGGGGTGTGTGTTGTGTGTTGTGTGTTTTTGTCTGGGGTTTTTTGTGTGTGTGGTTTGTGTGTGTTTCTGTCTGTGTTGTTGTGGTTTTGGGTTTTTTTGTGTCTGTCTGTCTGTTGTTGTGGTGTGGTGTTTTGGTGTGTCTGTTTCCTGTGTGTGGGTGTGTGTGTTTGGGGGTGTTGTGTGTTTTTGTGTTGTTTTTGGTTTTTTGGTGTGTTGTTTGTTGTGTTGTCTTCTGTTGTGTTGGGTTTTTGGGTTTTTTTTTGTCTGTCTGTTTTGTGTGTGGGTTTTTTTTGTGGTTTTTCGTGGGGGTGTTTTGGTTTTGGGTTTTTTGTGTGTGTGTTGGTTTTGTTGTTTTGTTGGGGTGTGGGTGTTTTGTCTTTTGTTGTTGTTTTTGTTGTGTGTTTTTTTGGGGGTTTTTGTGTGTGTTGTTGTGTGTTCTGTCTGTTGTGTGTGTTGGTTTTGGGGGTTTTTGTTTTTTTGTTGGTGGTTTTGTTTTTTGTGTTTGTTGTTGTGTGGTTTTTGTGTGTTGGGGTTTTTGTGTTGTTTCTGTTGTGTTTTTTTGTGTTGTGTTTTTTGTTGTTGTTTTGTTTGTTTTGGGGTGTGGGGTTTTGTGTGGTCCCCGTCGTGTGGTTGTTGGTTGTGTGGGTGTGTGGGTTTTTTGTGTTTTGTTTTTGGGGGTTGTGTGTGTTGTTTGGGTTTTCTGTTTGTGTGTGGGTGGTGTGTTTTTGTGTTGGGCTTTCTGTCTGTTTTGTGTTTGGGGTTGGGGTTTGGGGTTTGTCTTTGTTGTGTTTGTGTGTTTTTTGGGGGTTTTTTGGGTTTTTTTGTGGGGGGTTTTTTGGTGTGTGTTTGGGGTTTTTTTTGTTGGGGGTTGTGTGGGGTTTTGTTGTTTGTGTTTGGGTGTGTTTTGTGTGTGTTTTTTTGTTTGTTTGTGTGGTGTGTTGTTGTTGTTTTTTGGGGGGGGTGGTTTTCTTTGTGGTGTGTTGTTGTTGTGTGTTGTGTGTGTTGTGTTGTGTGTTTGTGGGGTTTTTGTTTTTGTTTGTCCCTGTTTTTGTGGTTGTGTTGGTTTGTTGTGTGTTTTTTTGTGTTGTGTGTGTTGTTGTTGTGTGTGTTGTTTTTTGGGGGTGTTTGGGGGGTTTTTGGGGTTTTTTTTTTGGGGGTTTTTGTGTGTTTGTGTGTTTTGTTGTTGTTGTTGTGGGTGTTTTGTTGTTTTGGGGGGTGTGTTTGTGTGTTTTGTTGTGTGTTTTTGTGTGTGTGTTTTTTTGTTTTTGTTGTTGTTTTTTGTGTTTTTTGGTTTTTTTGGTGTTGGGGTTTTTTTTTGGGTTTGTGTGTGTTTGTTGTGTGTGTGTTTTGTGTTTGTTTGTGGGGTCTTCTGTTGTGTGTGTGTGTGTGTGTTTTTTGGTGTTTTTTCTGTTTTTGTGGGGTTTTTGTTTTTTGTGTTTTGGGCCCGTGGTGTTGGGTGTTTTTGGGTGTGTTGTTTCTGGGTGTGTGTTTTTGGTTTTGGTTGTTGTGTGTGTGTGTGTGTTTTGGGTTTTTGTTGTGTTGTTTTTTTTGTTTGGGTTTTGTTGTTTTTTTTGTTTTGTTGTGTGTGTTTTTGGGGTGTGTTTTGTGTTTTTTCTGTTTGTGTTGTGTGTGTTTTTTGGGGGTCGTCTGTCTGGTGTGTTGTGTGTGTTGTGTTGTGTGTGTGTTGTTGTGTGTGTTGTGGTGTGTGTGTTGTTGGGGTGGTTTCTGTTGTGGGGTTTTTTTTTTTTGGTTTGTGTGTTGTTGTTGGTTGTTGGTGTTTTTTGGGGGGTGTGTTTTTTTGGGGGGTTTTTTTTGTGTGTGTGTGTGTTTGTGGTGTGTGTTGTGTGTTGTGTGTGTGTGTGTTGGTGTTTTCTGTCGTTGTGTTGGGGGTGTTTTGTGTGTGGTTTTTTTTCTGGGTTGTTTGTGTGTTGGGTTTTTGTGTTGTTGTCTTTGGGGGTTTTGGGGTTTTGGGGTTTTTTTTTTGTGTTGTTGTTTGTTGTTGTTGTGGTGGTTGTTGTTTGTTTGTTGTGGGGTTTTTTGGGGGTTTTTTGGGTTGTGTGTGTGTTGTGGTTTTTGGGGTGTGGTTTTTGTCTGTTTTTTGTGTGTGTTGTGTTTGTTTTTTGTTTGTTTTTGTTGGGTTGTTGTGGGTTGTTGTTGTTGTTTGTGTTGTTTGTTGTTTTGTTTGTGTTTTTTTTTTTGTGGTTTTTTTTTTGTTGTTGTTGTTGTTGTTGTCTTGGGTTTTTTTTGTTTGTTTTTGTTGTTTGGGGGGGTGTGTGTTGGGGTGGTGGTTTTTGTGTGGGCTTCTGCTGTGGTGTTTTGTGTGTGTGTTGTTGTTGTTGTTGTGTGTGGTGTGTTGTTTTTGTGTGTCTGTCTTTGTGGTGTGTTTGTTTTGTGTGGGTTTTCTGTTTTTTTTGTTGTGTTGTGTGTGGGTTTTTGTTTTGGGGGTTTTCTGTTGTTTTTGTGTGTGTTTTTTGTTTGGGTTTTGTGTGTTGTTGGGGGGGTGGTTTTGTGTGGTTTTGTTTTTTGGTTGTTGGGGGGTTGTGTGTGTGGGGTGTTTTTGTTGTTTTTGGGTGTTTGTGTGGTTTTGTTGTGTGTTGTTGTTGTTGTGTTTTGGGGTTTTGGGGTTTTGTGTGTGTCTTTTTGTGTTTGTGTGGTGTGTTTGGGGTTGTTGTTGTGGTGTTTGGGGTGTTGTGTGTTGTCCCTGTCTGTTGGGGTGTGTGTGTGTTGTGTTGGTGTTTTCTTTGTGGTGTTTTGTTGTGTTGGGGGGTTTTTGGTTTTTGTGTGGGTTTTTTTTTTGTGTGTGTTGTTGTCTTGGTTTTGGTTTTTTGTGTGTGTTTGGGGTGTGTTGTGTGTGGGGTTTTTTTTTTTGTGTTGGTTTTTGGGGTTTGTGTGTTGTTTTGTTGTTTGTTGTGTTGTTTTTGGGTTTTTTTGTTGTTTGTTTTGTTGTGTTTGTTTTTTGTGGTTTTTGTTTGTGTTGTGTTTTGTTTTTGTGTGTGTTGTGTGTGGTTTTTTTGTTGTCTGTCTGTCTGTGTGTGGTGTGTGTGTTTTTGTGTTGTCTTCTGTTGTGTTGTGTGTGTGTTTGTTGTGTGTGTTGTCCTGTTGTGTGTTTTGGTTTTTTTTTTTGTTGTTGTGTGTGTTTGGTTTTTTGTTTGTGTGGGGTGTGTTTGTTTTTTTTTTTTTGTGTGTTGTTGTTGTTGGTTTGTGTGTTTTTGTGTGTGTCTTTTTTCTGTGGTGTGGTTTTGTGGTGTGGGTTTTTTTTGTCTGTCTGTGTGTGGTTGGGTTTTGTGTTGTGTTGTTGTTTGTTTGTGTGTTGTGGGGTGTTGTGTTGTTTGTTGTTGTTTGTTGTTTTTTTGTGGGTTTTTGGTTGGGCTTTGTTGTTGTGTTTTTTGTTTGTTTTTGGGGTTGTTTTGGGGGTTTTGTGTTTTTTGTTTGTGTGTTTTGTGGGTTTTTTTTTGGTTGTTTGTTTGTGTGTGGTTGTTGGTGTTTTTTTTGTTGTGGTTTTGGGGTGTTGGGTTTTGGGGGGTGTTGTTGGGTTTTGTGTGTGTTGTGTGTGTTCCCGTGTGTGTGTTTTTTGTTGTGTTTTGTTTTTTGTTGTTGTGGTGTTTGTTGTTGTGTGGTTTTGTTGTGTTGGTTGGGGTTTTTGTTGTGTGTTTGTGTGTGGTGTGTGTGTTGGTGTGTTTGTTTTGGGTTTTTCTGTCTGTTGGGGGTGTGTGGTGTGTTTTGTGTTCTGTTTTTCGTTGTGTTTTGTGTGTTTTGTGTGTGTTTCTGTCTTTTTTGTGGGGTGTTGGGGTGGTGTTTTGTGTGTGTTCCCTTTTTTGTGTTGTGTTGTTTTGGGTGTGTTGTTGTTGTTGTGGTTTTTTGGGGTTTTTTTTTTGTTGTTGTTGTTGTGTGTTTTGGGGTGTGTTTTTGTTTTTTGTTGTTTTTGTGTGTTGTTGTGTGGGGGGTGGTGGTGTGGTTTTTTGTGTGTGTTGTCTTTTTGTGGTGTTGTTGTGTTTGTGGTGTTTGGGGGTTTTTGGTGTTTGTTGTGTGTTTGTTGTTGTGGGGTTTGGGGGTTGTTGTGTTTTTTGTTTGTTGTGGTGGGTGTTTTGGTTGTTGTTGTGTGTGTGGTTTTTGGTGTTTTGGGTGTGTTGTTTTTGTTTTTGTTTTTTGTTGTGGGTTTGTGTGTGTTGTTGTGTTGTGTTGTGGGGTGTTTGTGTGTGTTTTTGTTTTTGTTTTTGTTGGTTGTGTGTTTGTTTGGTGTGTGTCCTTTTGGGGTTTTTGTAGTGTGGTTTTTGTGTTGTCTTCTGTCTGTGTGTGTGGTGTGTGTGTTTTTGTGTGGTTTTGTTTTTTGGGGGGGGTGTTGGGGTGTGTTTTGTGTGTGTTGTGTTGTGGGTTTTGTTTGTTTTTTTGTTGTGTTTTTGTTGTTGGTTTGTGTGTTGTTGTGTTTTTGTGGTGTTGTCTTTTGTGTGTTGTTGGGTTTTTTTGTGTGTTGTTTTGGGGGGTGTGTTTTGTTGTGTGTTTGTGTGGTGTTGTTGTCTGTGGTTGTGTGTGTTGGTGTCTTTGTGGGGTGTTTTTTGTTGTGTTGGGTTTGTGTGTGTTGTTGTTGTTTTGTTTTTTTTGTGTTGGTTTTTGTGTGGGTTTTTGTTTGTTGTTTGTGTGTGTTGTTTTTGTGGTGTTGTTGTTGTGTGTTGGTGTGTGTTTTGGGGGGGTGTGTGTTGTTTTGTGTGTGTCTTTCTTTTTTGGGGTTGTGTGTGTGTGTGGTGTTTCTGTTTCCTTGTGTTTTGTGGTTTTTGTGTTTTTGTTGTTGTTTGTGGGGGTGTGTTGTGTGTGTTTTGGGGTTGTTGTTGTTTTGTGTTGTTTGGTGTGTGTTTTTTGTTTCTGTGTGGTGTTTTTTGTGTGTTGTTGGTTTTGGGTTGTTGTTTTGTTGTTGTGTGTGTGGGTTTTTGTGTGTCTTCTGTCTTGTTGTGTGTGTGGTGGGGTTTTTTTGTTTTTGTTGTGGGTGGTTTTGTTTTTTGTGTTGTCTGTCTTTGTGGGGTGTGTGTGTTGTGTGTGTGTTTTGTCTTGTTTGGGGGGTGTTTTGTTGTGTTTGTTGTTGTTGTGTGTGGTTGTTTTTTTGGTGTGTTGTTCTTTTTTGGTTGTTGTTGGTGTGTGTGGGTTTTTGTGTGTGTTTTTTTTGTGTGTGTGTTTTTGTTGTTTTGTTGTTGGGGGTTTTGTGTGGGGTTTTTTTTTTGTTGTTGTTGGTTTGTTTTTGTGTTTGTTGTTGTTGTTGTGGTGTTTGTTGTTTGTTGTTTTTTTTTGTGTGTTTTGTTGTGGTGTGTGTGTTTTGGGTTTTTGTTGTTGTGGGGTTTTTTTTTTGTGTTGGGGGTTGTTGTTTGTTGGTTTTTGTTTGGGTTTTGTGTGTGTGTGTTTGGTGGGGTTTTTTTTGTCTGTGGGGTTTGGTGTTTGGTTTTTTGTCTGTCTGTGGGGTTTTTGTGTGTGTGTTTTGTTGTTGTTGTTGTGTTGTTGTTGTGTGTGGGGTTTTTTTGTTTTGTTGTGTGTTTTTTTTTTTTGTTGTTTTGGGGGTGTGTTTTGGTGTGTGTTGTTGGGGGGGGTTGGTTTTTTGGGGGTTTGTTGTGTGTGTGTTTGGTGTGTGTTTTTGTTGTGTGTTTGTGTGTTTGTGTGTTGGGGTGTTTCTTTTGTTGTTGTTGTTTTGGTTTTGTGTTTTTTCTTGTTGTGTGTTGTGTTTTTTGGGGTTTGTTGTTGTTTTGTGTGTGGTTGTTTTTTTTTTGTGTTTGGGTGTTGTGTTGGGGTTTTTGGTTGTGTGTGTGTTGTTTGTTGGGGGTTGTTGTTGTGTTTTTGGGTGTGTTGTTGTGTGTGTGTTTGGTGTGTGTCTTTTTGTTTTTGTTGGGGGGGTTGTGGGGGGGTTCTGTCTGTCTGTTGGTGGGTGTTGTGGTTTTTTGTTTCGTCTTTTGTGGTTTTGTTTTGTGTGTGTTTTGTTGTGGTGTTGTTGTTTGGGGTTTTTGTTGTGTGTTGTGTGTGTTTCCTCTGTTGTGTGTTTGTTGTTTGTGTTGTTGTTTTTTTGGGGGGGGTTTTTGTGTTGTGTGTGTTTGGTGTTTTTGGGGTTTGTTTGGGTTTTGTGTGTGTGTTGTGTGTTTGTTGTTGTTGTGTTGGGGGTTTTTTGTGTGTTGTCTGTCTGTGGTTGTGTGTGTGTGTTTTTGTGGGTGTTTTTGTTGTTGGTTTGGGTTTTTGTGTGTTGTTTGTTTCTGTCTTTTGGGGTGAGTGTGTGTTTTTTGGTTTTTGTCTGCTGTGGTGTGTTGTGTGTGTGTGTTGTTTGGGGTGTTTTGTTGTGGTTTTGTTGTGTTTGTGTGTTGTGTTTTTCTTTGGGTTTTGTTGTGTTTGTGGTGTTGTTGTTGTGGGGTTGTTTTTTGGTTTTTTTTTTTTGTGTGTTGTCTTCTGTGTGTGTGTGTTTGTGTGTGGTGTTGTGTGTGTGGGGGGGGTTTTTTTTTTTTTTTGTCTGTCTGTCTGTGTGTGTGTGTGTGTGTTTGTGTGTTGTTTCCTTTTTTTTTGTGGGTTTTTTTTTGTGTTGTTTGGGGTGTGTGGTGTTTTTTTGGTTTTGTTTTGTGTGTTTGTGTGGGGTTTTTTGTTGGTTTTTGGGGGTGTTGTGGGGTGGTTGTTGTTTTTGTTTTTGGGTTTTTTTGTTTTTGTTTTGTTCTGTCTGTTTGTGGGGGTTTTTGTTTTGTTTGGTTGTCGTTGTTTGGTGTTTTGTGGTGTTGTGTGTGTTTTTTGTTTTTTTTGTGTTTTTGTGTGTGTTGGTGGTTGTTTTGTCTGGTTTTGTTTTGTGTTTGTTTGTGGTTTCTTTTTTTTTGTTGTGTTGTTGTGTGTTGTGTTGTCTTTGTTTTTTGTTTTGGTGTGGGTTTTTTTTTGTGTCTGTCTGTTGGGTTTTGTTGGTGTGTGTTTTTTTTGTGTTGGGGGGTTTGTGTGTGTTGTTTTTGTTTGGTGTGGTTTTTGTGTGGTTTTTGTTGTGTTTGTTGTGGTGTGTTTGTGTTGTTGTTTGTGTGGTGTTGGGTTTTTTTTGGTTTTGTTGGTTGGGTGTGTGTGTGTGTGTTGTTGTGTGTTGTTGTGTGTTGTTGTTGTGTGTGGGTTGTTGTTGTTGTTTTGGGGTTTTTTGGTGTTGGGTTTTTTTTGTTTTTGTTGTTGTTGTGTGGGGGTTTGTGGTTTTTTTTTGGGGGGGTTTTTGGGGTGTCTTCTGTCTGTGTGTTGGTGTGGTGTGTGTTGTTGTTTTGTTGTGGGGTGTTGTGTGTTTTGGTGGGCCCCCCTTTTGGTGTGTGTGGTGTGTTTTGTGTGTTTCTGGTTTTGTTTTTTTGTGTTGGTGTTGTTTTTTGTCTGTCTGTGGGGGGGGTTTTGTGTGTTTTTTGTTGTCGGTTTGTGTGGTTGTGTGTGTTGTGTGTGTGTTGTTTTTGTGGTTTTGTTTTTGGTTGGGTTTTTGTGGTTGGGGGTTTGGTTTGTTGTTTTTTTTGTTGTTTTTGTGTGTGTTGTTTTTGTGTTTTGTTGTTTGTGGGGGTGTGGTGTTTTGTGTGTGTCTTCTTTGTGTGGGGTGTGTTGTGTTGTGTGTTGGTGTTGTTGTGTGTGTGTGTGGTGTTTTGTGTGTTTTTCTGTTGGGGGGTGTTTTGTGTGTGGGGTTTTTTTTTCGGGTTTTTTTTGTTGTGATTTGTGTGTGTGTTGTTGGGCTTTTTTTGGTGTATGTTTGTTTTTGGGGGTTGTTGGGGGTTTGTTGTTGTGTGTGTTGGTGTGTGTTGTTTGTGTGGGTTTTTTCTTTTTGTTGTGTTGTGTGGGTTTTGTTTTTGGGGTTTTTTTTGTCTGTTGTGGTGTTTTTTTGTGTGTTGTTGTTCTGTTTTGTGGTTTTTTGGGGTTTTTGTGTTTTTTTTTTGTTTGGGGGGTTTTTTGTTGTGGTGTTGTGTGGTTTTTTTTTTTTGGGTGTTGTTTTTGTTGTGTTGTTCTGTGGGGTTGGTTTTTTGGGGTTTTTGTGTTTGTTTGTGTGTGTTTTTGTTGTGTTGTTTGGTGTTTTGTGTTGTTGTTGTTGTGGGGTTTTGGGGGGTGTTTTTGTTTTGGGGGGTTGGGTTTTTGTGTTGTGTGTGTTTTGGGGGGGGTTTTTTGTGTGTTTGTTTGTTTTTTCTTTTTGTTTGTTTTTTTTTGTTGTGGTTTTTGTTTGTTGTTGTTGTTTTTGGGGGTGTGTTTGTTTTTTTGTTGTTGTTGTTTTTGGTGTGTTTGTGTGTTTTTTTGTTGTGTTTGTGGTGTTGTGTGTGTTGGCCCTGTTGGGGGGTTTTTTGTGTTTTTTTGTGTTCTGTCTGTCTGTGTTTTGTGTGTTGGGGGTTTTTTTTGTTGTTGTGGTGTTTTTGGGTGTTTTTTTTTTGGGGTTTTTGGGGTTTTTGTGGTTTTTTGTTGTGTGTTTGGGGTGGGTTTGTTGTTGTTGTGTTTTGTTGTGTGGGTTTTTGGGGTGTGTTTTGTTGGGGTTTTTCTGGGTTTTTGGGGGTTTTTGTGTTTGTGTGTTGTTTTGTGTTTGGGGTTTTGGGCTTGTTTGTTGTTGTTTTGTGTGTGTTTGTTGTTTGTTGTTGTGTGTGTTGGGGGTTTTGTGTGTTTTTGTTTGTTTCTGTGGTTTTTTGTGGTTGTTTTTTTGGGTTTTTTTTGTTGTGTGTGTGTGTGTGTTTGTGTGGTTTTTCCCTTTTTTGTTGGGGTGGGGTTTGTGTGTCCTGTTGTGTGTTTTGTTGTGTTGTTTTGTGTGGGGTTGTTTTGGGGTTGTTGTGTGTGGTGTGTTTTTGTTTGTTGTTGTTTGTGTTTGTGTTGTTTTTGTGTGTGTTGTTGTTGGTGTGGTTTGTTGTTGTTTTGTTGTTTGTGGGGGTTTTTTTTTTGTGTGTGTTTTGGGGTTTTTTTGGGTTTTTTTTGTGGTGTGTGTGTTTGTGTGTTGTTTTTGTGTGTTTGTGTTGTTTTTTGTTGTTTTGTTTTTTGTGGTGTGTTTTGTTGTTTTGTGTTTTGTGTGTGTGTTTTGTTGTTTTTTTGTGTGTTGTGGGTTTTTGGGGGTGTTGTGTGTTGTTTTGTGTGTGTTTTTGTTGTGTTGTGTTTGGGGTGTGTGTTGTGTGGTTCCGTCTGTCTGTGTGTGGGTTTTGTTTTGTTGTGTTGTCTTTTTGTTGTGTGTGGGTTTTGTGTGTGTGTTTGTGTTTGTTGTTGTCTTTTTGTGATGTTTGGGGGGTGTTTGTGTTTTTTGTTGTGTTGGTGTGTGTGTTTTTGTGTGTGTTTGTTGTTGTGTGGGGGGGGTGTGTGTGTGTGGGTTTTCTGTGGGTGTTGTTGTTGTGGGGTTGTGTGTGGGGTTTTTTTTGTGTGTTGGGGGTTTTTGTTTTTGTGTGGTTGGGTTTTCTTGGTGTGTTTGTTGTGTGTGTGTTGTGTGTGTTGTTGTTTGGGTGTGTTGGGTTTTTGGGGTGGTTTGTGTTGTCTTCTGGGGGTGTGTGTGTTTTGTGTGTTCTGTTGTTGTTTTGTGTTGTTGTGGTGTTGTGTGTGTGTTTCCCCGGGGGGGGTTGGTGGGGTTTTGTTGTTGTCGTCTGTTGTTGTGTGTGTGTGTTGGGGTTTTGTGTGTGTTTGTTGTTTGTGTTGTGTGTGTTTTTGTTGTTTTTGGGGTGTGTGTTTTTGTGTTCTTTCTGTCTGTGTTTTGTGTGTGTGTGTGTTGTTTGTCTGTCTGTCTGTGGTTTTGGGGTTTTTTGTTTTGTGTTGTCTGTCTG
>JACEEZ010006794.1:13964-23964 GCA_016584305.1 Chionoecetes opilio
GAACGAGACCGAGAGGACTGGAGAGAAGGGGGAGGGGCAGAGGAGAAGGTCAAAAATCATGATCAAAGAACTATGGCTCTCCCGTTTACCCTAACTTACTATCCTGATGCCACAGAACAAAGATATAAACTATGTACTAGTATATCATCATAAATAAATTATATATATATAAATATTATTTAAAAATTTAATATATTGTGTTCAGGTGAACCCCGCAAGAAGCTAGTCCTTATTAAAGCTCCGTCCACACTAGCGGGCATGGCCCGCCGGGCAGTGCCCGTCACGGGCAAAAGCCCGCAGGCACACTGAAACTGCCGTCCACACAGCAGAGCCTGCCTGGCCCAGTCAGAGGCGAGCAGCTGGGCAGCCAGGCAGTGTAGCCGTTCTCTATTCAAGAAAACTGTGCGGTAATACAATGCGAAGCAGAAAAGACTATAAGAAGCTGTCCACTGTGTACCATAATCATTACTATGTGCCTGAAAAAGAAAAAGGACATAGTGGAGAAAAAAATGTGGCTCCACTTCTCCACTCCAAAGCTCCACATGTAACCTCGTATGCCTGACAGCGACGCACTGCCAGGCGCGGCAGGCAGTGCCTGGTGAAATCACTCGCCCACCATCACGGGCATTTTACTCATTCGCCCGCGGGCACAAGCGGTGAGCCCGTCAACAGGCAAACTGCTCGCTTGTGCCCGCGGGCATTGCCCGCTAGTGTGGACGGACCTTTAGAGACAGGTCAATTTGTTGTACAGCCATCTAACCTCTGCACGCGCACACACACACACACACATTGTATGGCTCTCTGTCTCTGTCTCTGTCTCTGTCTCTGTCTCTGTCTCTCTGTCTGTCTCTCTGTCTGTCTGTCTGTCTCTGTCTGTCTCTGTCTGTCTCTGTCTGTCTCTGTCTGTCTCTGTCTGTCTCTGTCTGTCTCTGTCTGTCTCTCTCTCTCTCTCTCTCTCTCTTACTCTTATTATCTCTCATTCTCTTTTTTCCTCTCTCGCATTCTATGTCATTAAGTCTTCTTTCATTCACTCATTATCTCTCACTCTTTTTTCTCTCTTTTATCTATCTATCTATCATCCTCTCTCATTCTCTCCCATTTTCCCTCATCCCATTCACTCTCTTTTTATTCTCTTTTTTTCTCTCATTATCTCGCTCGCATTATTTTTTTTTTTCTCTCTCGCTCTCCCTGACGAAATTTAATCGATAAACGCACGCAAGAGCTGCTCAAGCCGGCTTGAAGACAGATCGCTTGATGAAGGAATGACCAGGTGACAAGTTGGACAAGGTTCAGGTTGGTTAGGTTATGCTTTGACTGGGTCCAAATTAATTTGAGTCACATATGACTTGAGGACGAAATGGCTTGAGGATCATTTGACTTCATTACCAATCGCCTCAGTACCAATTGACCTACACCCGAAAACATGTTTGAAATATTTTTAGATAACTAAAAAAAGCCTTAAAACAAATGTTTTGCAAGCATTGGTATTTGCTTAAGTGCAGAATTGGCCAATTTTTTACCAGGTCATCTGGATATTGGTCGGAAAGACATGCTCCATGGTTACTTGGGTCATCCTAAGTCACCATATGGCATAATAAATAGCAGCAAAATTATGTGCAACAAGATAATAGTAGTATGCAGTGACGCAGCAATACTGAAAACTTTACTGATCGAGCCCTCAGCTTGGCCACATGAGTGTAATCATTTGGCTTGTTTAGATTTGCTTCATTCACGAAGTCTTATTCATTGAGGGAACGCAGAGATGTATCACTAACAAATTATATAATTATTCATGTAACAGCCAAACTGTATATAGAGTTGAGTAGAGTAGAGTAGAAGTTACAGTTCTGCTTGAAACATATTTTGCATTGTGGGTGTAAAGTGGTTGAGGAAATAACAGATGCTGAATGAAAATACAAATTCATTTCGTATTCAGACAAACTGAGTATGTATGTATGTAGTACTGTATGTACGTACATTTACATAAGAAGCTCATACAACATTATAAAGTAGTAAACTGTATTTTCCTAGATGCCACCTCACATAAGCAAAAAAGAAATATTAAACATATACACACACATTATTTACAGCAATTTTCATTCACCCTCTTCAAGGTCATAGTGTAACAATAACTTACCAGCCTCACTGAAAAACAGTTTAAATCATATCAATGTACGTAACTAATGAAGGGTTTATATGTATTTAACTATCCCAATATTTGGCCATTGTTAGTTACTCCTAAAACTTCCTTTTTGAATTTTGAAATTTAATATAACCTGAAACATTACAGGAAATACATATAATAATATTAAGGCTAGTTTGCCATAAGGGAAAATCTTGCAAAGTTTTGAATTATAATACCACAAAATTACATATGATGATTAGTATACATACGTACATAGTTATGCATTGGACAACATACACAGGTGATCTAATGCATGTATCAACTGTTATTATATGTTGTTATAATCAACTGTTAATATCTATTATAGTATGTGTACATCACATCACAGATAAGGCACTTTATATATTTTGGTTTGCGTCCCATCAGGTCCCATTAGAACGAAGACCAGTAGAGGGCTCTGTCACGCAGGACTGGAACTCTCCTGGGGAGACAAGAAGAAGCATGTCAGAAGTCTCGCTGAGGATGTCGGTGGCCATTTTAACACCAATGACCGCCTACCGAGCCCTGAAGAGGCTCCGCTCAAAGTCGCCATCTCGGGCAAGTGCTATCCGAGCAGCAGATGGGCGCCTCGTGTCGGACATGGATGGGTATATGGCTCGTTGGGCTGAGTACTTTGGGCAGTTGTTCACGGTGGACCCTCCAATTGGTCAGCCTCACACAACTGGATTACAGGTAGTGGATGCCATTCCCATTGATGAAACCGTACCCTCTCTTGACTAAGTCAGAGAGGCTGTAACAAAGTTGAGGGGTGGAAAGGCAGCTGGTGTCTGTAATATCAGTGTGGAGCTCTTCAAAGCTGGGGGTGAGGCCATGCTTCGCGGGCTGCATACTGCCTTGACTGCCGTGTGGCAATCAGGTACCATTCCTCCTGAACTGGAAAAGAGGGCTGGTTGTCCTTATCTGGGAAGGGGACCGTCAGTATTGCTACAATTACCGCAACAATACACTGCTCATCGTGCCAGGCAAGGTGCTTGCCTATCTATTGCTGAAACTGATCCACAGTTATCTGCTGAGGCATCAGTGACCTCAGCAGTCTGGGTTCACGCCTAGAAACTCACGACTTGGGTTTCGACAAGGGATGCGTGCAGCCTCTGTTGATCTCATGAAGGCGTTTGAATCAGTGCATCATGGTCACTATGGGATTTTCTGCGGCTTCTTAGGATTCCTGCAAGGACTGTTGGTCTGCTGACTGCCCTGTACTTTAGGACTGGGATGCTGTAAAGTGTGGGGGAGGTATATCCAGCTTTTTTCCTGTGAATACAGGAATGAGGTAAGCATGCGTCCTTGCCCCATCGCTTTTCAACACTTGTATGGACTGGGTATTGGGCAAAGTTGGGGACCAAAGTGATTGTTGAGCATCCCTCGGCAATACCAAAATCACTAATCTTGTCTTTGCCGATAATGCAGTAATCTTTGTTGAGTCGCTGGAGGTTTTGGTGATGGCTCTCGATGCATTGCACGAGGAGGCAAAGCCTTTGGGACTCGAAGTTTCCTTGCTCAAGACCAAGGTCCAGGTGTTTGGAGCTTTACTAGATAAAACAGAACAGTCTGTTCATGCGTGGGGTTAGCAAATCGGCGATTGGACCGTGAGACTGAATCGAGACCTACAGTATTACCTGCATAGTCCGTCAGCGCCAATTTCGGCTATATGGGCACGTTAGCCTGAAACCAATCCTCCCCACCGGGTTGTGTCTGTAAGAGACAATCCGTCATAGAAGAGGCCAAAGGGCGCCCACAAGGCTCGTGGCTGGGGCAAGTTGATGTTTCCTGGCGGGAGTTGCTTGGTATGGGAAGAGAGTCTGCATCTGGATTCGCGCGTGGTGACCGCCGGGAATGGCGTCGTAGTTTGGGCGAAGCGACGCGCCCCCCGGTGCATGCCCCCAATGATTGATTGATTGCTTGTCCCATCTGGATAACGTACTTGTAGCTCAGAGTGAGCTAATTGTCCGTCGGTTTCCTGCTCACCCCAAGCCCCCGTCAAGATCCTGGGGACGTGATGTTATAATGGTTGGTTAATATAGGTTATCATAGCACACGCTAATTTTTATTTCTATGCTTTTTTGATTGATTTATTCGTTATTTTGTTGATATTCAGTGTCCCTTAGTATAGTGAGTGGGAACTACAACCCTTCTAACAGAGTACTCAGCAACGATCTCATTATTTCATGGTAGTTCAAGTTAAAGATGATATACATGACTATGAAGAGCCTTTGTCATACTTAGGCATTGCTATGTCTACCTTAATCACCGGTTTGGAAAATTTTGAATAATATCTAAGGCAGCTTCATCTCATGAAGAACCCGAGAAACTCACCGCCATGATATTCTCCGCTCAACACAGGTCTTCATCCATAAGCTCATGAGGAAGCTGCTGTCCAGCCCTTGCCCATATTACCTCGCAGTCCGAAGTCGATCCAGGGCGATGGCGTGAGCCAGAGACAGTCTCCTACAGGCCACGCGAGCTAGAACAGACCACTATAGCAGCGGTTCCATCCATTAACAACCAAACACGCCTAGTAATTTTCTAACTTGTCTAGATTTGTGTTTTTCCTTTCACTACATAGTACACAACGTATGATGATATAGGTACTGCTATTCACTCTTTATATGCAATTTTATGTGCAATTTATTAAAAATTTTAAAGGATATCATCATTGAACTTTTCCCCTTCGAATTTTCTCTTTTACTTTGAATTTCCTTGCCCTTCACTCATTCTCCCTTGCCTTAAATATTTAAATCATCTTGCTTCTTCCATCATGTGCTTTCATATTGATATTGCTCTCATACATCTCTTTCTCTCTCACCTCTGTGCTAAGTATCATAACGGTGTGGTCGAAGTGATGTTCCACGGGGTTTTGAGTCTTGCTGTACATCGCCAGGGCTGGTCGGGTCCTGAGGGAGGGAGGAAGAGGAGGATATTCAGGGTATTTTTCAGGGAATAAGGGGATTACCTATGCAGTTTCTGATAGGTGTTTACTAGTGCTATAAATGTTTTATCAGCTACGGCGCTGCAATCTGAGTCATATTTACAGGGTGGCGCCGTGGCGGTGCGGTGAATAAGAAATGTAATGTATTATGTTTGTCTGTCTCATACCTCCGCCATGCAAAATTACATCAGGGTTCCTCTCGTCTCCGTCCCTGAACAACACAGGAGGCGGCGGAAGAGCGTCATGCAAAGAAGTGGGTGGCGGTGCCTTCGGATGGAGGGTCGTGGGCGGCGTCTTGGGGTGGAGAGCGGCGCTCGTAGACTCCTCATGGACGCCCGCATGCTCTCGTACTTCCTCACGCCCACACTGCGCTCTCGCCCGCCTTCCCAGATGCACCCTCATCACGACACAGACCACGATAAGCACGAACAGGAGACCACCCACCACGCCCGCAGCCACGGAGATGATGGGCATGAGGCTTGGCTCCCCTGAGGAGTGGTTCCTCGTTGGGGAAGGCTTGATGGCAGCTAAGTGGAAAGAAAACAGGCTGATAAGGTGCTGGAGGTGAGGAGGCGATGAAGGGATCGTGATGGCCAGGAATGCTGCTTTGTACCGGTGATGATACATAAAAGTTTAGTACATATATAACAATGTGTCGGATTGCAAGTAAAAACATAGAAAATCTGTCATTATAAAACTGAGGAATACACATGTTAAAAAGAAGACATAACTTAATCCTGCATCGGTTTATGAAAAACAACTCATAATATTACTGCCACTTCCAACCTCTTATTGCAACTTCATTCACTCTGTACACGCTTGCAAGTGCAGCTTAAGCCCCGGGCCGTGAAAAGCAACACACAATCGGCCGCCGCGTTACACAACCTCTCCTGGAAACCTCCACGTGAACAGACTCTGATCTCAGTGCACCATACAATTTCTGCTAAAATATCCACCCAATATACACTGAAACCATGCACACAGTTGATATACAACAATTCTGCGACCTTCTGAGGAAACTAAAGCGTTTGCTTGTCGAGAAATCCCAATAACGACAATAGAGCATGAAAGAGAGACAGACAGACAAAAAACATGCACATACAGCCTGAGTGGTTTGATTGAAAGCATCTCTGCCGGCTGTATAGCATGTCGTAAGCTCTAGCCCGTTCAGGGTGGATTCCGTTGACAGAACAGATTGTTCCTGTCCCCTTTGAGCAAGGCGTTGGGTTAAGTGTGTGATATTAGTAGAGGACCCTACCATTGACCCCGTGACCAATTTCTCCTGATCAAGGTTTGAAAGTGGTTTTTAAATGAATTGAGAATACTGAACAAAATAAGCCCCCATGTCCCTCGCAACAGTGCGGGCTAACTCCGCCATTTGGCAAAATCCAAGATGGCCGCCGTGAAAACAAGATTGTCATATCTTCACTCATTTAATAGCTATTAATATGTTCTTGGTGTCTAAATATATGTTTTTTTGATCAAGGAGAGCAATAAAGACATCATAGAGTGGATTTGTGGACAAAAAAAAGTCATTGTAATTGATTATTTTAATAAAAAAAAGATCATGAAAAATGTCACTAATCGTCAATAATTTTATCAAGCATATTTACTCATTGATTTACATTTAAATGTATTAAGATATGATTACCTTATTAAAATCTTTTTAATAACATCTCCTTTTGTTTACAGTTTGGAAGATGTCGAGACCACCACAAAAAAGTCGAAAGCGGAGGAGATTCAGCCATTGGTTCCTGAATCTCGCGTCATCTTGATTGTGATGAAGATCGGAACAACACAAACCTAGATGCCTGGAACAATCTTATGGAGCATGCAAAGCAATGGGTAGGGCTGGGTATCTTTGGTTCAGTGTATGATGAAGTTGTTGAGAAAATGGATTGAATGGTGTGTACTTCCATAAACATTGTAAGCTGAACTTGTTCAATGGTAGAAAACTGAAGCAAGCCCTGACTCGAAAAGAGAGATGCCATGCTGAAAATGTAGGAACTGCAGCACAGATGCAAACGGATCCCTCGTCAAGTCAAAGTCCAATTGAAACTGGTACAAGACAAACACGTTCGATCACAGGTTTAGTACATGACAAGAACCTATGCATATGGTGTATGAAACCTGAAGACCAGAAACATCGCGGTAGAGACAAGTGGCATATCATGCAACAGCTGAACGCATGGTATGTCTTCAAAAGCCACACTGTGTACTTAGAAGATCTTACCATGAGAGAACGTCTGTTGACCTTTATTGAGGCAACTTCAGACGCATTTGCAGTTGAAATCCGTTATCACCGACCATGTTGGGTACAGTACATATCAGCCACCTCAGATACAGGAAAAGATGATCCCAATCTTCATCTGCAGCATGTGCATTTATCAGAATTGAAAGAGATGTGGTTCAAACATATTCGAAATGCAGTACTGGAGCAGCATGAACTTCGCACATTACATAGCTTTCTTCAAGATTATATTCAGATGCAACGTAATTTTGGAATGAATGTTGGAGTGGTGAAATCATGCACCATCAAAACTATGATACAGGAAGAATTTCACGATCGCATAGGCTTTTATGAACGATACCAGAAGAACCAACCACAGTGCATTGGTTTATGATACCTATTCTGGGGGTAGTTATGCAGAAGCTGCTATCAACTGCTGGGGTGTAACTGACGACCAACTGAGTTCGACCGTAACACAACGGATCAATGCACATGCATCACAGGCACAAGTGATGTCATGGCCACCTCATGTCGATGAATTGGTGGACTCGGAGGACTCGGACGAGCTCCTGTACAAATTTGTAACCTTGTTGAAGAAGCCAAAGGCTGGTGAAGACCAAAAAGACCCGGCAGTTCTGGCACTGACATCTCTGCTAACTTCATACATAACGGGGAAACGAACATCATTCAAGGTGAAGCTGGTAGTGACGCTACATGGCCTGACTCGAAGTCGAGGAATAATTGACTTGATGCATAAGTTTTCTCTTGGAGCAGCTACAAGGATGTTCTGAATCTTTATGATGCGTGGGTCAAGTTTGACATCGAAACAAATAGAGTATGTCCTGATGACCTTGCTATGGGCCAACCAGGTACAGCAGTTATGGACAATGAAGACTTCAAAGACGATACTCTGACTGGAGCAAACACATCTCATCGGACCAATGTCATGTTTGTCCAGCCACAAGATTTGGTGGAGGCTTCTGCTGTTTCACGTAAATCTCTAAGCATTCCCACAGTCGACGATATGAAAGCCCTGTGTGCTTCTCCACATCATGTACAGCCATACACAACAGTTCAACGCGGTACACCAAGCATAAGACTAGCAGCCAATATAGACGCCCCATATGACACTGATATGCAGCGTAAGAGAAGCTTTATTCATGTATTGGCACGTCTTGATGAGAATATGAAGCCCATTGTAGTTTCTGAACAAACCGTGGGTGCCTTTACAGGATTCCAAGCCTCTGTTTAGCCTTCAGTGGTGAAGAGCAAACCCTATTATTTCCTGACACTCCCAAATCCACCTCATAAATCAGTGGTTCATGAAGTGATGAAGAGATTAGTACTTGTAGCCATAGCCAAGAACTTGCCATTCATACAGTTAGTTGGTGATCAGCCTGTGTACACACTCATTGTCCAGATTCGGTATGAACACCCAGACCAATTTAACATCATCTTACCATCATTATGGGGCCTTTTCACATCCATTGGTCATTTATCAATGCCATGGACAAACGCTTCCATGGATCAGGTTTGTCAGATGTTCTCGTCATGGCAGGAGTAATCGCAGAAGGTTCTGTTGACCAGGCATTAAGAGGCAAACACTACAGGAGAAGCATTCGATGTCTGCGCTTGATGTATGAAGCACTCATGCGAAGACTCATATTATATAGCCTGTGCTATGGTGTTTCTATGCCTGAAGATGTCAAATGTCAACTGGTGATTTTGTGAGACCAATCATCATCTTTCCAAGAATGTGAACAGAGCTATGCCTTTCTAGAATCAAACCCAAACATCATTACTATCGTTGCAAAAGAGTTTGAAAGGATAACAAATTCAGGTACTCCAATGCGAAATACTGGATGTCTTTTCTTAAAATGACTGAGATGCTGATGATGAACTTGCATGCCCTAAGAACTCAGAACTGGGAAGAATTCAAAGTATCTCTAAGTTTGATGTTGCCCTGGATGCAGATCTATGACAACAGCAAGTATGGAAGGTGGATGGTGGAGTACTGGCTGGAGCTGAGCAATCTTCATGAGGAGAGAACAGCCTACATGAGGGATGGTTTGTTTTCCCAGTCAATCACTGGTAAACCTTACTCTTGTTTAGCTGTTGATCTGTGGATAGAGATGACCATGAACAAAGGATCGATAATGAAAGCTGGTTGGCTTAAAATCCTCAAAAATGAGAAGATGTTTCTCACTGATTCAAGAAATGTTAACTCCGTCAACCAAAATCAGATCCTCTCTACATACCATGGCACAGAGTACCCTGTCAAAACAGCAACACAGTGAAAACACAAAAACACGTTTGAAGCTGGATGAGCAGTCGGTACAGGATATTGATAGCTGCATCGCTGAGTTTTCCTGTGACCCATTCAACACAGACAATCCTAACCTGAGATCTCTTCAATCTGGTGTTCTGGCTTCTACTGCACTTCTTGATGACTTCGAGTCTGCTCATCACGATGGTGAAGATCTGTTCAGGATATTCTGCGATGACCACATGTTGAGTGACAATATACCATTTTACACTACAGTGCACAGAAACTAATGACGGAACTTTAGTAATCCACCACCTGTCATAGGTGACAATATTGACAAGCTTACCAAATCAGAGGCCATGGAGAATAAGGAAATGGCATCCATCATAGCAC
>JACEEZ010006794.1:28964-41464 GCA_016584305.1 Chionoecetes opilio
GCACCTGTGGGGAACATGGCTCTCATGTGGGGGCACGTGCCCCCCGTAGCTACACCACTGCTCGGGAATACTCTATTAAACATGAATTCGACCAAACAAAAACTCATGTGTCTTATATAGTTATTTGGTTGTCAAAACATGATATCTATATCGAGAGAGAGAGAGAGAGAGAGAGAGAGAGAAAGAGAGTAGAGAGAGAGAGAGAGAGAGAGAGAGAGAGAGAGAGAGAGAGAGAGAGAGAGAGAGAGAGAGAGAGAGAGAGAGAGAGAATTTTTTTATTTTATTGATATTGATCATTTTATTGATCTCAATAAGTTACGTATGAAAACTTTAAACAATATAAAATTACATTAAGAAGCATAAGAGAGAGAGAGAGAGAGAGAGAGAGAGAGAGAGAGAGAGAGAGAGAGAGAGAGAGAGAGAGAGAGAGAGAGAGAGAGAGAGAGAGAGAGAGAGAGAGAGAGAGAGAATGAGAGAGAGAGAGAGAGATATGAGCTCGATTGCGGGCCTCAAAGTTATTTCAAAAGTCCTTTACCAACCCCCTACTATTGAGCTAATGCTTAGTACGGTGCGAGAAATAGCTGAGCGTCTGGAAAGGGTACGGACTGATGAAAAGATTAATAACCACAGGCAGACCTGTTCTTCGAGATGCGAGAAGACAGGCCACCGGGAGAAACCGGACAGCGCCTTCAGTGAGACCCGAAACCCCGTCGCCAGGGCAACAAGGAACATGACCGACGGGAGGAGACGATACCCGGGAGTGCCGGACCGAAACTGGCCTCCCATGAGGTACCGGAGGACGTTCAGCAGGGACCAGAAGGGGACAGGACGAAAGGGGGAATTCTGGAGGAATAGCCCCCTCTTCAGTAGGGGCACCGAACGGCAATCCAGGACGAACACCCGGCCGTATTCGCCCAGTCAGCGCCGCCAGGCGAGCGGAGAAAGAGGCAGAAGACCACCACCTGTTGGGGGCCAGGAAGGAGAGGAAATCCAGCACCACTGACCCCGTAACGCGATGAAGAACTGACCGATTGAGGAAAGACAGAAAGGCCGTGCATAGAGACCCGGACAGCCTAGCAGATGAGGAGCGGAGGGCCGACAAAACTTCCGCCGCATATGCGGCCGAGCCGATCGACTGAGGGAGGCACGGAGAAACACCAGACGGGAAGCGGCAATGGGGAAGGAATCCCGGCAGAGAGCACCTCCAGCAGAGCTAGGACCCCCCAAAGGAACAGAGGAGGGACACTAAATCCACTGAACGGAGAACCAAGGCCGCAGGGGCAGGGAGGAGGAAAACAGGTAAACAAGGCGCCACCTATTCCAGTCACCAGGAGGGCGTCCGGCCGCCCCCGCAGGGACTCGGTCCACCCTCGTCAGAAAGTTAAAAAGGACAGCAGCTGGGCAGAGCGCCTGGACGCGCGAAGAGGGCCATCTCCGGCAAGACCCACTGCCGACAGAGAGCTGCATAGCGCACCGGACGAAGCGCACCACCAACGCACCCCGGAGGCGAGAGAGGGCGGCGGTCCACTTGAACCCCACACCCGGCAGGAACCTGGCAGACAGGCGGAGGGGGACATGGGCCACCAGGACTAATATCCGCACCGAAAAGGGGCAAAAGAAGGACGGACCCGGAGGTCCCCAAGGCAGCAAAACAGAGGAAGGCGACCATGGTGACCATCCCAAAGTAGAGAACTGTCCCCTGGGGGACCGGAAATGACCGGAGGAAGAGGAGAGGGACCAGCAGCACCCTGATATGATGTGGAAACGCCACTCCACCACTGATCACTTGCCGAAATTCCACCGGCCAACGGAGGATCGGGAGTCACGCCCGACAACCGAGGCAACCGGCAACACAAACAAAATGGGGAGCGGAAGCAACCACATAGTTACGCGGTGAAAACGCCCCCAACCAGCCACGTGCCCGCGAGCGAGAAGCCCCATGTTCGATCATGGCTCGGGGACTCTCCGGGACTGGAGCGGTCACCATCCAGACAAGGTGATGGCGCCGGAGCCAGCCCCGGGGAGAGACCACTGCAACGAAGGTGAGCAAGCCCAGATGGAACCCCCAGCTGCACCACGACGAAGGTAGGAACACCGAGGCTCGGCAGAGGCGTGGAAGAAGCTTGGCCGCCGTCACCCCCGTGACGAGACTGTAGCCAAACGGGAGCCCCATTTCACACCCAGCCAGGAGAAGCGGTGGGCAAGAGAAAGGAAGGACCATCCCCTAAAAACCAGGAAACCCACCCCCGTCGTCGCCGCCACCGCCATGGCCCGGTCCAGCATGCATCCCGGCCGGGACGGGACGGTCACCAGCCAAACGGCCAGAACCAGGAGGGAAATCGAGGAGGCGGTCGTAGAAGCGGCGGCAGTCGCAACCAGGGCCAAGGAAGACCTCTCTAGACCACCCTGCGGCCCAGCCTCACAGCGGACAGGTAACCCGAAACCCAATGAGGAGGCCCTGGAAGGGAGGACTGGAAAACCAGAGCGACCCAAGGTGGCGGCCCTGGGGAAGACAGTACTCCCCGAGCGAAAAGCACGGGACTAGGAGCACTCGAACCAGGAAGACCCGCCGCGGTTATGCCCCCCAAGCTCCAGGAGGCCACCCTGCCGCTGGCAAACGTCCGGGGACTGCCCTTCCAGACCAAAGGAGCCCCTACCCGCAAAACTCAGATTGAGAGGGTCTGGGGACCTGAGGAGACACCAGCCCGTCGGTGGGGGAGGGGGGTGGACGAGGCGAGACACTGTAGCAGGAAAGGCTCCGACAAAACCCCCGAAGCATAGTGGCCAATCCGGAGAACCTGGTGTCGAGGCATCACCGGCAGGCCACGAAAGGCCTCACGTCGAAGGGCCAAGCGGCCAGCGACGGCCCCGTCGTCGAGGAGGGAGGCACCGAACGCGTCACACGCGGTCGCCAGCCTTCGACAGACAGCAGACAGCGAGGCCAGGGCTGGGACTGGCCACCAAGAGAAAGACACTAGGCCTCCCGTGCACCCTCCTGGCGAAAGTCAGGCAGCCAAACGACGGCGCACAAGCAAACAAGACGGAAGAAGCACCCTCGGATGGACGAGGGAAGACGCAAGTGGAAGGCTGCGCAGCGAAAAGGGAGGAGGAAGCTTCCGGCAGACAGGAAGCAGAGAGGTGGAAGAGAGGCAGAGAGGAAGCAGAGAGGTCCAACCATCCCCCATCCCCGTTCGAGCACTCCCAGCAGACATCGTCGAAGCCCGCAGTCGCAGTAGCAGTCCCCGGCGAGAGGGACACGCAAGAGGGTGACCTGTGACTTAGTCGATGCGAAGAAGAAGTCCCGGTTGGTAAATGGACCTCCATACACACCAGTAAGGCGTACACAGAGTCCATCCACCCCAACTACTCCAGAGGAACGAGAGGTGAGGATGGGAAAGGCCCTGGGGATGCCCGCCGAACCGGAGCAGCGACGTCCTTACCCTGGAAGGCCACGGCCCGCGAACCGCGGTGAGGGGGAGGGGCAGAAAATACCACCATATCGCCCTCCATAAATCATCACGACCGACGGCGACCGAAGTGAAGCAGAGGCAGCAGGCCGGGAAGCGAGAGACGAGGAGGAATGGTGGGACGATCTGCCGAGGCCCAGAGGGGAACCCAGAGCCCAGTCTCGCCAGGACAGACGAAAGTGGCGGCGAGTGCGAAACACCAAGGCCCGCGACCACCAATCTTCAAGGACAGCAAAGGCCCCGCCGGTAAGGCAGGGCACAACGCCCTCCGGAAAAACGACCGACAGACAGCTACGGCCGACCGGACACCCTTCAGGACGGTAGAGGGTTGACCGGAGGCACGGGGCAAGCGAGGAGCAGAGCTAGGGGCATCGGGACGTGAAGAACGCCGAGCAGTCCTGGGCTTCGCAGATAAATCACCGAAAAAGGAGGCAAAACAGGGAGAGGGAAGGGACGAACCGCAAAACGAAACGCCCCTACCCCCCACCCCACAAGCAGAGAAGGATCACATCCGGACGGTGCGAGGCACGAATCGCCAAACACCCTGCCCCGCCCCCAGCCGCAAACGGAGAGGGGAAAAAGGGAGGGGGAGAGAGGGCGGAGCCCCAGGCGTTAAGAAACACCATGCTCTCTCGTCCCGGCCGGGAAAGGAAGGCAAAGAGGGCAGGAAATGGAGTCAGGTAGCAAAGCCACGAACGACAAAGCACCGGGCGCCTCCACCAACACCGACCCACTCCCCCACCCGGGGGGGGGTGGGGTGGAGTGGCGGGAAAAGAGGCCTGACCATGACTAAAACTCCGCACTCCAGCTCGACGCGGCAAGCAACGAGCAGGCGCAAGCTCCGCCCCGTCCCCCGGAGAGGGGGAGGGGTGGGGGGGAGCGTAGTCCCAGGCGCCAAGAATCACCACAGTCCTTTGACCCCTCCTCGAAAAGGAAGGCACAGAGGGCAGGGAATGGAAGAGTTCAGTAGCAACGCCACGAAAGACAAAGCTCCAGGCGACGCCTCAACCACCGACCCAATGCCCCTCCCGGAGGGGGGGGGGGTTTGAGTGGCGGGAGGAGGAGCCAGGCCAAGACTGCATCGAAGCACACCTGCCCCGACGAGGCAAGCCACGAACAGCTGCACGCCCCGCCCCGTCCCACGGAGAGGAGAAGGGGCGGGGGGCGGTGCGAATTCCCAGGCACCAAGAAACAACACGCATCCCCTCTCCTCCCTGGCAAGAAAGGTAAAGAGGGCAGATAATGGTAGGAGTCGAATAGCCAAAGCCACGAAGCGACAGCACTCCGGGCGCTCCCCCCGCCCCACCAACACTGACCCACACCCCCACCCGAAGGGGGGGGGGCTGAGTAGAGCGGCAAGAGGGGGGGGGGCAGCGGCGGGAATCCTCAAACACCATGAAACACCACGCTCCCTCTCCCCTTCCTGGCAAGGAAGGCAAAGAGGGCAGGGAATGGAGGATTCGAGTGGCCAAAGCCACGAGGCGACAGCACTCCGGGTGCCACCCGGAAACACCACGCCCACCCTGACCGACCATGAGGACGGCAAAGAGGGCCGGGAAACAGGGAACAAGGTCCCACGCGACGCCTCTGACGCATACACTACCCGGAGGGGGGGCAGAGTGGCGGGAGGGAGATTCAGGCAAGCCAGGAATCACTCAACGCCCCGTCCCGGCCCTTGGGAGGTGCACGGGCGGGGAATGGGGAGAGGCGACGCCCCGGGCACCAGCACGAGCGTAAAACCCAACCGCCTCCCGGTGGGTCTACGTGGCAAGCCAGGAATAGCCCAACGCCCCGTCCCGGCCCTTGGGAGGGTCCGGGCGGGGGGGAGAGGACGCCCCGGGCATCAGCACGAGCGACGAATCCATCAGCGTTCCGCTGGTTCCGCATGGCAGGCCAGGAAACGCCCGACGCCCCGTCCCGGCCATTGGGAGGGTCCGGGCGGAGGTGGGTGGCGGGGGGGCGACGCCCCGGACAGCAGCACGAGCGACGAATCCATCCTCCTCCGGCTGGGTCCACATGGCAAGCCAGGAAACGCCCGACGCCCCCGTCCTGGCCCTTGGGAGGGTCCGGGAGGGTGTGTGGGGGGGGATGCGACGCCCCAGGCATCAGCACGAGCGACGAATCCATCAGCCTCGAACGAAAAGACACTCTTCCTCCCGCAGGAAACACGTGGCAAATCAGGAAACGCCTACCGCCCCGGCCCGTCCCCAGGGAAGGGAACGGGCGGGGGTGGGGGTGTAGCAATGACAGACACAGGCTGAAAAAAGTACACACTGCCGGCCCACAAAAGAGGGAATGATGAAGGAATGTCACCCTGCCCCGTGAACCCATAGAAAGTATTACGAGGCAAAAGCGAGCGATTATAAACATCGAAACCCCCCCCCCCACATCTAAAACACGAAAAACCAAGCAGCTGCTCACTATAGTACAAACCAGAGAGTACAGCAACACGTGGTAACAGGAGAAGTCTGGCAGGTGTTGATGAGTCGCTGTCAAAAAGAAGAATGACGGGCTGGCGGGCGAGGCCACTGGCCAGTGTTGGCGGAGGTTGGCACGGCGTTGCCAGACGTGTGATTCTTTCTCTTTCAGATCTGAGTGTAGCCTGGCAGATAACTTGATGCTTATAGCAAGTAATCAGGAGACAAAGATCTTGTCTGTGGGATCGCAAGTCGTGAATGTTCCAATGAAAAACAGACATAGTGTAGAGGTCAGCGGGTGATGATATTTGGAATGGTAGCGACTGGAGTAGAGGGGTTAGCAGGATCAGGGATATCAGGTGGGTGATCAAGTGTAGTAGATGAAGTACAGTCAGTAGGGTCAGGGGGGGGGGGACAGGGATGGGGATGGTTGAGACAAAAGGAAGTCTTTTGTACAGCCAGGAGGGAGGGGTATGTTAAGAATAGACTTAACAGCGCGACGGTTAGAGGTAGTAGAAGAGGAGGAAGAGGACAATGGGTGATCAGAGGGAAAGGGTGAAGGGTGCAGTTGGGAGAATGATGGAGAAGGCGGGGAAGAAAAGGAGCAGGGGGGAAGTTGGGAGTCAGAAGGAGGAAGAGGGGTAGACGGCAGGTGGGAGGGAAGAGGATGTATCTCGGCTGAGACTTTGAAGGTTGAGAATGAAGGTGAAGATGATGAGGCGGTTGGTGAAGAGAACAGAGGGGTCATGTCTTGAGACTGAGCGAGGTACTCCTCGATCATAACCATGGTCTCAACAGGAGAGTCAGGAGGGGAGACCTGGGAGGTACAAGGTTTCTTAGTAGGAGGAGACGTAGAAAGTGGGGTGTAAGGAACTGAGAAGGGATATATAGTGGAAGGTTTCGGGGGGAGGAAGGGAAAGAACGTTTAGGTCGTCTGGTAAGAGTAGGCCAAGGGGAGCGTTAAGGAAGGGGTGTGGGGATCGAGGAAGGAGTAGAGGTTGGAGTATCTAGACTGAGGACGGAAAAGGGGTTATTTATGGAGAGAAAGGGGGCAGCAGGAGGAGCAGATGAAGGACGAGGAATGGGAGGATGAGGAACAGGGAAAGAGAGGGTAGGAGAGGTTGTAGTAGGGGGATCCGAAAAAGTGGGATTGGAAATAAGCTGGGAGACGGGGGTAGGCGAAAAGCCTAGGCGGCGAGCTTCCTGGCGGGCTTCTCATAAAGTGAAGCCCTTCTTAAATCTGATGGATGCCACTTCTGATTCGATGTGGTAGACAGGGCAACCCCTGTAGAAGACTTTGTGGGAACCATCCCAGTTCGCACAAGTGGGAGATGTTGCAGGACACGTGGAACGAGCATGGCCAGGTTGAGCACAACATGGATAGCGGGCAGAGGATCGGCAGTGGTTGGCAGGGTGGCCAAAACGAAGCCCATAAAGTGAAGCCTTTCTTAAATCTGATGGATGTTACTTCCGATTCGAAGTGGTAGACAGGGCAACCCCTGTAGAAGACTTTGTGGGAACCATCCCAGTTCGCACAAGTGGGAGATGTTGCAGGACACGTGGAACGAGCATGGCCAGGTTGAGCACAACATGGATAGCGGGCAGAGGATCGGCAGTGCTTGGCAGGGTGGCCAAAACGCCAGCAGGACTGGCACTGGCGAGGAGTAGGGTGGTAAGGTTTAACAGAGTAATGGACCCCGGCAACATAAATGCTATCAGGGAGATCTTGCTATTTGAAAGTAACTTTGGCAATGTCGGTAGGGGACTTATGGCGGCCCTGGGGTGGGATGGCTTTGCAGTAAACTGCAACGGCATCATAATCATCTGCCAAAAGGTCGAGGAGGACATCCGCGCACTCAGACCATTCGGTGCCATCGACTGGGCAAGAACGCGGGGGAAAGCAAATTGTTTCAGTGCAGGTGTTAAGAGCAATGTCGGGCATGATGTCGAATGGGTTGCCGTCGAGGTCCTTAAGGTTGAGCAGTGCATGAGCTTGAGCCTCGGTGTCAACAGTCACCAGGCGGGACCGGTAGGGGCGGGAACGGAATTCAACCTTGCCAGCTTGCCGTTGGAGGCATGCCGTGAAACGTACGGCGTTAGCAGAGTAAGGGGCGGTGCTAGGGACGATGCAGAAACGGTCCCACTTTGCAGGACAAAAAATGAGTGTCGAAGGAGGGGTGAGGGTGAGAAGTAGATGTGCATGGGCGTGTGGAAGAGGTGACCGACTGACCGTGCGGACTGTAGTTCTCCCGGCGGGAGAAGGGTTGTAGGGTGCAAGAGTAGCTACACAGGATGAGGAGCAGGACAAAGAAAGGCGGGGAGGAGGAAGGGTAGAGGAGGGATCTGGAGGGGAAGAGCAGGGAGGCAAGGATAGAGAAGGTATGGAAGAGGTAGTGAGGTTATGAGCTGGAGTGTCGCCTGGTGCTGAGATTGGATTCTTGATCTGGCTAGGGGGTTCAGGAGCACAGTAGTCAAAAGAGGAGCAGGGTTCGGTAAACCAGGGGGATCAGTAGGGCCATTTGGTAGAGGGGCCGGCCCTAAAGTCCCTATAAACTTTAAATTATCATCATTGGCCATGGTGAGCCTGAAGTATAGAGGGGGAGATACACAGTCAGTCCCTCATAACCCAAAGAGGGGTAAGGGTAAAGGTACAAAGGGTATACCGTGCCCGTGGCACCCTGAGGCCGTTCGTGACTGACCCAAAGCCAGCCTCATATCCCATCAGCACGGCTCACACCTGAGGAGGAAAGGGGGATAGGAGGAGGTACAAGAGGAGAGATAGAGGGAAGGAGGGGAAAAAGGAGAGAGACAGGAAAAACCAGGCAAAATTCGTCAGACCGAGGACAGAGGCCCGAAGCCAAGGGAGTAACCAGGAGGTCGTCCCCCGGGCGTCAGGCCCCAATCCCCGGGCCCGAAGCCCCCCACACGATGACAGCGGGCCTGGGAACGGGGCGGGTGGGGCAACGTTGTATAACGTGTTGCTCAGTCTGTATGTCACCACACCTACATAGCCTTTCTTCAAGCGGCAGGCGGCCTCTGCCTCGTTTGTTCCATCTACCCGTGTCACACGCTAGTGAATGACCACTGATACGTAACTTTGTGAAAGATAACCTATGAATATCATTTATTATATTTCTTTCTTTATATAACTCATGAACTTCCATTTCCGGGTTGATACATAAGTAAGTTAGTCTTCTAGATGAATCACTTTGTCTTACACCATCAATTACATTTAATATTGCTTCACTTAACGGTGTATCTTCATTTACAAAGTTCCTAACTAATTCTACTCATACATGTTCCTGAATTTTGTACTAAATGTATTACAGAAGCAAATGGGTCATCATTATACTGGGATCTCTCGTGCCACTCAGTACGGACAAATTTATGTTGTCTTTATTTCACTTAGTCTTGTAAAGTGGGGTAACCTCATTCCACATAACAAACATCGTTACAAGTAGATTTCCTATACCCTAGTAGTTTTTTCAAATACCAGTTGTAAGGCTTCACCATGGGTTTCATGTCTGTTCCTATCCACGACTCACATCCATAAATAAGTGAAGACATCAGTGCTGCGTCAAAAACTCGTCTTTTTACCATAAAAGTGACATCATTATTTTTATTTACAAAGGAGACAAATTTTAAGACATGAGACATCTTGTTGTTAGCGTGAGCTGTGACGGCGGATGACACTGAACCATCACTCGTGAACGGAGAGCCAAGGTACACATACATCTGGCAGTGCTCCTCCACTAACTCGTTCACCACCAACACCTCCGAATCACCAACACCGCCATTTATCACAAAAAAAATAGTCTTAGACCTTAGACCTAGTTAATTTTCATACCATATTCTGTACAATAATCTTGAAGCAAAGACATCTTTTTCAGCATGTTACATCTCGTTGTTGAAAGTAAGACTGTGTCATCCATAAGTACAAGAATATGAAGCCATTGTAGAAATCCGTCAAGTTCACAACCCCCTTTAATAAATAATCATTATTAACTTGTCAACAAACAAAATAAACAGCAAACATGAAGTAGGTGATTCCTGTCTTACTCCCATCGTAATTAGTATTACGGCTGCTCCAAGCAAGCTCTCTGTCTGGGTATAAATGGCAACCAAAGCACCTAACATAGCTGATCCACAACCTAAGCGTAGTAAAAATAAACAACTTATGTCTGGGAACCCTATCATATGCTTGTGAGAAATCTATAAATGTTATAAATAATATCAGCTTCTTCATCCTTGCCATGTCGCACAATAATCTTAATGTAACTATAGGTTCTATACAACCTCTGTTCTCCTGACTGCCCGCCTGCTCCCGGTGAGGTCTAAACCACTGCTTCAGTCGCGAGTACAAAACCATGTCATTTACCTTAGCAATGCTGTTCATCACACTTATTCCTCTCTAGTTCTTAACCTCTTTCCTATCTCCCTTCTTAAAAAGTGTAACTAGTGTAGCTCATGACCATTTTACTGGATAAGTACCTTGCATGAATGTAACATTAACAATGCTTGCCAAAACAGTTATCCATTGAGCAGACATCATCTTAAATATACCAAGAGGGACACCGTCAGGTCCATATGCCTTGTCTGATTTCAGTGGTTTTACCTGTTGTTGTACTTCAATTGATGTAATCGGGTCATCTAAGATAGGTATGTTAACATTAGAGTTGAATTCGTAACCAGTGAGCTCTGTGTTAGGTGAATATAAATTGCTTTCATAGATATACATAAATTCATCATCTGAGGGCCGACAATCATGTTTAATTAACGTCTCTACTATATTCACCTTTCCAGCTTATAGCTCTCCATAGCTTCAAGTCATCTATATTTTCAAGCAATCTCTCCCACCTGTCTGAGGTAGGCTCTCCATACACTTCCTGAGATTCCCGCCTGCTTCGATCCACACAGTCATACAAGTTGTCCGAAGCATTGTTGATCACCTGGTTGACATGGTTTATCTCGGCGGGTAGGTCTACTGACTGTAATTTGCTCAAAACAATTTCCTCATCTATCGCATTCCAATGCACAGGTTTCTTAACATGCTTATTCCGGCCAGACTCATTGTACATTACAGCATGGTCACCCAAATGATTAGCACGAGAACACTGACTCTCAATATCTACGCCAGGCGAGGTCATGGTCACAGCAATGGGCGCATGATCGGTATTATTCTAGTAGTATTTGCCCATACTCCCCGTCTCCCACAAAACAAGCTTGGGGATCTGGGGTAATGGGGATATTTGGCTGGGGTACAAAATTTTCGTCGCAACCACATAGTTTTTGAGTTAGGAGTGTTGAAAAAATTCCCTAGATCTAGGGAATATTAATTGGATTTCTTCTGCGTCCAGAAACGTGTGAACCTGCCGATCCTCACAGAATGATGACCGAAATGCCGAGAACCCCCCCATCCCTCCCCCCCTCCCGCTAGGAGGTTAGGTTTTATTTGGTTAGGTTAGATTTGGTTAGGTTAGCTAAGGTTAGATTTGGTTAGGATAGGTTATCGGTGGGACAGGCCCCCGGCTAGGTTAGGTTAATTTTGATTGGGCAAATTTCTCACGATATAAGGAAATGACCCTAGATCTAGGGAGTTTTACCCCCCCCTACACAAGTCTTAAATTACGTGTTTTCGAAGCTTTATTTGTTCCCCACCCGAAAACCCCGCATTCCCACAGGTCCCCAAACTTGTTTGAGGGAGGTGGGAGAGTATGGGCAAACACTAGAAATTTACCCAAGTTGTTTCGTAGCCAGGTTTTGTTAGTTGTTTCGTACACTGCTTTAGAGTTTGTTCGTACATACCTGGTGTCGTTTTGGGTATTATTCTAGTGTTTGCCCATACTCCCCCTCTCCCACAAAGCAAGCTTGGGGACCTGGGGCAATGCGGGATATTTGGCTCGGGTACAAAATATGCGTCGCAACCACATAGGTTTTTGAGTTAGGGGTGTTGAAAAATTCCCTAGATCTGAGGGAAAACTGATTGGATTTCTTCTGAGTCCAGAGACGTGTGAACCTGACTTTCCTCTCAGAATGATGACCGAAGTGTCGAAACCCCACCCAACCCCAAGCTAGGAGGTTAGGTTAGATTGGTTTAGATTAGGTTAGATTTGGTTAGGTTAGGTTAGGGTAGGTTATATTTGGGTAGGTTAGGGTAGGTTATATTTGGATAGGTTAGGTTATATTTGGTTAGGTTAGGTTATATTTGGTTAGGTTAGGTTAGATTTGGTTAGGTTAGATTTGGTTAGGTTAGGTTTGGTTACATTTGGTTAGGTTAGCTTAGGTTAGATTGGTTAGGTTAGGTTATCGGTGGGTCAAACCCCCCGCTAAGTTAGGTAAATTTCTCTAGATATAAGGAAATTACCCTAGATCTACAGAATTTTACCCCCGACACAATTCTTTAATTACGTGTTTCTGACGCATAATTTGTTCCCCGCCCGAAAGCCCTGCATTTCCACAGCTTCCCAAACTTGTTTTGGGGAAGTGGGAGAGTATGGACAAACCCTAGAACTTTACCGCATGATCTGACGGTAAACACTGTCGCTGAAGCACCGAAAATTGTGTCACCCTGTTCAGCACTGAGTGACTCAAGACACAAATATCTAATTCAGAAACC
>JACEEZ010006794.1:46464-51464 GCA_016584305.1 Chionoecetes opilio
TTATTTCATAATTTGCTCTATATTTTCTACTCCATCTTACCTAATATCCTAGTCTCTCCATTTCTGTATTTAATCCCTATGGCCTTACGTCGTTTTCTATGCCTTGGATTGCCACCTATCCACCCTCCCTCCTCCTCCTACAAACATCACTACCCCACCAGCCAGCCACTCACCGTCACCCCTTTCACCCTGACACCCTATCAACCTGTCTTCTACCGCAACAGAGGCAAGGGTGACACCACGGCATCTCGCGACCTAGCAAAAATAGGGGAAGAAAAATCCAAGGACACACCGGCAGACCCATTCCTTCCTTGATCTTGTTGGTATGGGATTCCTTACACGAGAAAAACAAAGAAGAGGATTGCTGACTATCAAAAAATTACATTCTCGTTTTCTAGAAGTATATGCTGCCTCTACTTTTAGGCTATTACCAGTGATGGCAATTAAGGTAAAAGAGACGGTGGCGGCGGCAGAAGAGTCTTGTGGGATTAGATAGCCTTGAAAAATGTGAAAAGAACCACGTGCGAAGTAGGAAACAAAGAATAAGAAAATTAGGAAACTTTAGAAAAGAGAGAAAGAGAAAGAGAAAGAAGAAAGAGAAAGAGAAAGGAGAGAGAGAGAGAGAGAGAGGAGAGAAGAGAGAGAGAGAGAGAGAGAGAGAGAGGAGAGAGAGGAGAGAGAGAGAGGAGAGAGAGAGAGAGAGAGAGAGAGAGAGAGAGAGAGAGAGAGAGAGAGAGAGAGAGAGAGAGAGAGAGAGAGAGAGAGAGAGAGAGAGAGAGAGAGAGAGAGAGGAGAGAGAGAGAGAGAGAGAGAGAGAGAGAGAGAGAGAGAGAGAGAAGAGAGAGAGAGAGAGAGAGAGGAGGAAGAGAGAGGAGAGAGAGAGAGGAGAGAGAGAGAGAGAGAGAGGAGAGAGAGAGAGAGAGAGAGAGGAGAGAGAGAGGAGAGAGAGAGAGAGAGAGAGAGAGAGAGAGGAGAGAGAGAGAGAGAGAGAGAGAGAGAGAGAGAGAGAGAGAGAGGGAAGAGAGAGAGAGAGAGAGAGAGAGAGAGAGAGAGAGAGAGAGAGAGAGAGAGAAGAGAGAGAGAGAGAGAGAGAGAGAGAGAGAAGAGAGAGTAAGAGAGAGAGAGAGAGAGAGAGAGAGAGAGAGAGAGAGAGAGGAGAGAGAGAGAGAGGAGAGAGAGAGAGAAGAGAGAGAGAGAGAGAGAGAGAGAGAGAGAGAGAGAGAGAGAGAGAGAGAGAGAGAGGAGGGAGGAGAGAGAGAGAGAGAGGAGAGGAGAGAGAGGTGGAGAAAGCAAGAGAAGAAAGGAAATATATAAATGAGAGGGTTGAAGTGAAGAAAAAAAATCTGAAGAAGAGAGGAAGGATATAACTAGGCGAGCTCTTTTAGAAGAGGAAGAGGAAAAAAAGAAGAGGACTACCACACGACTAACGAGCGGCAACGACACTCGGTTTGTGGTAAGTTTGGAATCCTCGCTCAGAAAATAAGAGATAAAAATATAGAGAAAAAGTGGAATGACAGACACTCCCAATCAGGATGTGGAAATTTTGAATAAGAAGACCTTCCGGCTTTGACTGAAATAAACTACCGCACTGTATAGTATACTTATTATACTTCACATCTGCAAAGGTTCCAGCGTGCACTCGGCCTTGGTTAACCCACACGGCCGCTATGAAATATGAGATGCCTCAAAAATTCAAAGTCCAGCCAGATCCTGTCCCGAGCGCTACCTTGGCTATACTAAGCCGCAGTACACCCTTGATTACAGCTGAATAAGTAGTCCCTGTCTAAGGAATAGGTTACAGTTTGCATGAATTATTGTATATATATATATATTTTTTTTTTTCTTCTTACTTTGTAGCCTATAGCGCCTGTAGTCATGTGGAGAGTCTTGATGTTGGTCGAACTCGCCCGTTGGTGGGGCAGGTTGGATTTTTATAGTGACACCTGTGGTCTGAGGTGAAGATCCCATTTTCTATGATGTTCTTGATCTTCAGTTTAGGCGCATGCATCCCCTAGAGTCCACCGTCACACTCGCAATCGGCAGACAGGTATACGCTGCATGTGGGTTGCTTCGGTCACTCAACGATGGCTTTGACAGTTGCTCCTTGGTGAGACTTGAACTCGGGACCTTCTGTTCCACTACCAGGCTCTTGAAACAGTTGCCTGCCCCCGGCAGGATTCGAACTCGGGACATTGAGTTCAGCACTCCAGGACGCTAACCACTTGGCCACCGCCTCCCCCGTATATGGATACGGAATACTCTAAATTCGTACCTCATCAATCTTTCTGATATATTTTAGCATGTATTTTGCATAATAATCAGATAGGGGAATAGATTTATGTTTCTAATACTCAGCAAGTTATTGCCACGTCACTGACGTCACCTAGGCAATGGGTTTAGTTTCCTGGCGGCCCCGGGCATAGAAGGTTGTGAAGATGGCGACCTTTGGCTACTGCAATTATATTTGGAGTGTAATAACGAGAAACCAAAGGAACTTATATTTATGTGTGCGCCACAAACTCATTTTGCAAACCAAAGATTATTGCACTTGTTAAACCTGAAGTCTACCTTGGACTTCAATAGAAAATGTTGCGTTATCGATATCTACCACTTACTACGTAGTTATACATAACCCCATCACGTAGCCTACCATCGGTCAGCTGTCACGGTGTATCTCAACTTTGAAGGTAAGTTGAAAGGACTATTTACTGATATATACACTGTTTTAATGATGTTATTATAATGCTAGGTTACATTGAGGCTTTAAATGTATGGTGATACATGTTCTGGGGACTGTCCTTAGATGGCTAGCGAATTTTCGCCAGATTGCAAGACAATTTTTTTTTTCCCTTTACTTTCTCTAGTCGTATCACAACTATAAGGTTAGGTTAGCAACTTGTAGGGGGTTATAGTAGGGTTAGGTTAGTTACTTTTAGGGGGTTATATTGAGGTTAGGTTTGTAAATTTTATGGGGTTATAGTGAGGTTAGGCTAGCTACTTGTATGGGGTTACAGTGAGGTTGTTAGTATTTTTGGGGGTTATAGTGAGGTTAGTTAGTTACTTTTAAGAGGTTATAGTGAGGTTGTTAGTAATTTTGGTGGTTAAAGTGAGATTAGGTTAGTTACTTCTAAGGGGTTATAGTGATGTTAGGTTAGTTACTTTTAAGGGGTTATAGTGAGGTTAGTTTAGTTACTTTTATGGGGTAATAGTGAGGTTAGGTTAGTTACTTTTAAGGGGTAATAGTGAGGTTAAGTTAGTTACTTTTAAGAAGTTATAGTGAGGTTAGGTTAGTTACTTATAAGGGGTTATAGTGATGATAGGTTAGCTACTTTTTAAATCACAAGGGAGGCGAAACGGATGAGAGAAGAAGAAAAAAAAGGTCTCACAAGTACTTTATGGAAAATCGGTAAAATGCAAATGTAATCTCTTGAAGCACGGGTTCTTAACCGGGCGTGCATGACCAATTTTTTAGGGTGCGAGATGCTATCATAGACCACATCATTATATACTTGGGAACAGTGGCGTAGCTATTAGCTGGGTATTTATCAATAGGGGGGCACCTGCGGGAGGCACTATGGCAAGAGTAGCTATGGGGGCATTCTGATGCCACATACAAGGGTATTAGGGTATATCGTCAGTCACAGGTCCAACATATTATGGCAGCCATAGCCAGTGGGGGGTTCCAGATTTTCATGGGAGGCACGTGCCCCTGCGTACCTACGCCACTGGCTATAGCCGATCTGATGTTATATAAGGTAGAAAGATAACGAGGCAGTAGCCATTACTTTGCAGGGAGGACTAAACAACTTCAAATCACACGCAGCTTTCACGCCCTCCTTCCCTCTCACACTCATAGTAGCGCCGCCATGAAATTTTTACTGGGGTGGCCAAGGATGGACACCGATCTAGTGTGGGGTGGGCATGGCATTGCCATTAAAAATAAATAGTATAATTTTTTTTATACCTCTGACTTAAGATCTGGGGTGGCCAATGAGATTTCAGGGTTGGCCGTGGCCACCCCTTAGATCCACCACTGCCCACTCATTCCTTATACTGGTCAATTTATAGTTTCACCTATCAACGATTTTCTGATGCGCCTTATGTTTTTCTGATGTGTTTTTATGTGTTTTGAATGAATCTTCTAACCGTTTCTGTCCCAATTATTATATTATTTTTGTTTTGCAAAAATGACAAAAAAGAAGAAGGAACCTAAACCTAACCTAGCCTTCACCTATACCTAACCTAACCCATACCTAACCAAACCTAACCTAACCTATACCTAACCTAACCTTTACCTAACAAAAAAAAAAAAAAAAAAAAAAGCAAACATATCTACCTAAAAAAAAAAAAAAAAAAAATTGCGACAGAAACGGTTAGCAGACTCATTCAAAATATATAAAAACAAACCAGATAAACATAAGGCGCATCGGAAAATCGTTGGTTGGGCGCAACTATAAATTATCCCTTATACTCTCTGTCCATCACTTTCTCTCCTTACTTAACTTACGTTGCAGAAATATGTAGTAAGCAACAAAATAAAGCGTTTTTTGGCAAAGAATCAACCCCTTCCTCCTCTCAGCTGCCTGCACACAAGTCCTGTCCCCTCCCCGGCTCGAGCTCGACTGTCTTTCGTACCGGATTATTCAAGGAACTTAACACTGCTTCGAAACACCAAACCTTTCCCTTATTTCCTTCCCATGGCCTTACCTGTTAATTTTTTACCAATAATTATTGACCTGTAACGTTATCTATAAAAGCGTTTTTTGCGGGGGAAAAAGGGAGATTTTCACTTGCAAGCGGTTACTTTCCTCTTGCTGTACCTCCGCAGAAAACGCTCACCGTCGCTTGCTCCATGAGAAGGCGACGAGCTGGCGTAGATGTAAGCAAAACCTAGATCAAATGACTATTTTGACCCTCTAGATGTTTTCACACTGAGACGTATCCTATACCAACATAGTCAGAGAAGTGTGCAGATTCAGGAAGCGTACTTAGAAATTAAA
>JACEEZ010006794.1:58964-65809 GCA_016584305.1 Chionoecetes opilio
GTGGCGATGGTGGTGGTACTTGCCTGGCCGCAACCCCAAAAACCCCTTGCGTTCCCTCAAAAAAAATATTCTTTTTCTTGGCTTTACTACTCTTATACAAAATAGGCCTATTTTGTTTGCATCAGTAAATCAGGCAGTGTTTGTTCAACAACAACACGCCATTCATAACTCAATAGGGTAAAATAAAGTCTGACTGACTATACAAGAGTAGGCGGACTTTTAGGTTTTCGTGCATTGAAATGTTGTACTCCTACCCGATAAACCAAGCTCCCAGATAATAGTTATGAAAGCTGAGCCTTCCATCGTGTTCATAATACATTGCTGCATATCATGAGCATACAAAAATTACAGTAAGACTTCACTAATATTAAGATAATTAAAGGAAAGTAAAAGAGTGTATAAACATTATTTCTTGTTATTTGCTTCAACGGCTCTAACTCCATAAGTTTTGGTCACTTTCCCAATTTTTCAAGAACTTTTTCAAAATCCTTATACTTTTCCCCCTTCTGTGGTATGTAGCACGTCCCAATAAGAAAAAGAGTAGGTGGTCAAAATGGCTAAAAAAAGTTAAACTGTTTAAAACTGGTGCCGGACAGGTGGAGCCAATGATAGCTCTCCCGAAAACAGTCTCTCCTATATAGGGAGCAATGCTCACCCGTCACTGTCCCAGTTTGCAGCTAAGTAGTTTTAACTTTCTTGCCATTGACACCTACTCTTTTCCTTATTGGTACGTGCTACATACCACAGGAAGCGGAAAAAGTATAAGGATTTTGAAACAGTTCTTGAAAATTGAATGTGACCAAAACTTATGGAGTTAGAGCGAGTTGAAGCAAAATAAGCAAGAAAAATATGTTTATACACTCTTTTACTTTCCTTTAATTATCTTAATATTAGTGTCGTCTTACTGTATTTTTTTTATGTCATGATATGCAGCAAGTATTATGAACACGATGGTAAAACTCAGCTTTCATAACTATTTTTCTGGTAGCTTGGTTATATCGGGTAGGAGTACAACATTTTTAATGCACTGAAAACACTAAAAGTCCGCCCACTCTTGTGATAGTCAGTCATGACTTTATTTTTTACCTATTGAGTTATGAATGGCGTGTTGTTGTTGAACAATCACTGGGCCCGATTTACTGATGCAAACAAATAGGCCCATTTTTGTGTAAGAGATTTGTAAAGCCAAGAAATATGAAATTTTTCTGAGGCAACGCAAGGGTTTTGGGTTGCGGCAAGGCAAGTACCCCCACCATCGCCACCTGCCCCAGGCTATCAGCCAATCAGCGACGTCGTTAAAATACTCGCCAAGGCATCGAGCCGATCCCAGGAATCCAGCTAAGAGAATAGACTATACCCCCCCTTTACTACTACTATTGTTACTATAATCTTCCATTTCATCGAGTCACTTTGGATGTGGCATGTCTGAGGCGTATGACGCTAGCTGTGTTACCACTTCACTCCGCCACCTACTATAAAAATACTCCTCTCTCTCTCTCTCTCCCCTCTCTCTCTCTCTCTTCTCTCTCTCTCTCTTCTCTCTCTCTCTCTCTCTTCTTCTCCTCTCTCTCTCTCCCCACTTTTTCCTCTCTCTTCTCTCTCTCTCCTCTCTCTCTCTTCTTCTCTCTCCTCTCTCTCTCTCTCTCTCTCTCTCTCTCTCTCTCTCCCCTCTCTCTTCTCTCTCTTTCTCTCCTCTTTTTTTTTTTTTTTTTTTTTTTTTTTTTTTTAACATACACATAACTAAGCCCAAAGGTGCACTGTCGTGTGCTACCTATCTTAAGGGCAATTTTACACATAAATATAAAGACCCAAAAATAACATTATATACATTTAGCACAGTAAAGTTTTTGTTGAGGCACTGTTCTGTCAATAGTTCCAGTATCACTATTTCAGCGGGGGGGCTTAAACAGTCTCCACGATTGGCCCGCCAATTTACACTTTTTTTGGTTTATCTCGGATTAGGGACAGCGGCCGTAAAAATTTTCCAACCTGGAGACGGGGCCCCCAAAGGTGCTTGGTGCTGGCGGGCCGGGAACGCGGACCTCCATGCTCCCCACTGGTAAGCCCCCGTTCTCGTGCTTCACGTGGCGACTCTCGGAGGCTGTGAAACCCCAGCCAGGGTGGCCCCCCTGCCCTTTTCCTTGTGGATACCACAAGCCCCGCGAATCCCCCTGTGGTGTTCCAGTGAACGAGAGGACTCCCGGTCGAATAGGGTGGTGGGCTGGGGGGTTGCAGCATCCACCATCGCGGGGCTCGACGCGGGCTGTCCCCTCCAGTGTGCGAGGGTGCCACGACATCCCGGAGAGGGCGGGTACTCTAAGTAAGGCCGTTCTGGGCCTTATAGGAGGAGCTTCCCCCCCCTGTCGAGGAATCTGGCTAGCCTTTGCAGGGCAGAGACCCCGTGAGAGGCCTTTTTTTCAATGTGTTTTTTGTGGCCCTCAAACCTTGCTCTCGGCCACCTCTACTTTTCCCCAAACCTTACGGTTTTCCCGGGGGGGAGGGAAAGCAACCAAAACCGCCCGCCTCCCTTCCATGCTGGCCCGGCAGCGGGGGGCCCCAGAAACCAATTGCCCCGTTTTTTTCCGGAGCAAAATTAAAATGCCAACGGTACCCCACTCCGTATAACCTCGTGCTATTGACCTCATCGCACACGCCCCCTGTAGTCGCGGGTAGGGCAGGAGAGGTCAGTCATCAGCGTAAGCCGGCTGCTGGGAGCTGTGGAGAAGATGTCCACGTAGATGTTCACGGATGGGCCCCGAAAAAGCCCTGGGGACTGGTTCCCCCGGAGGGGTCAGAGACCTGCCCGTTTAAAGACGACCTGGAGGGTTTTTTCCCGCAGGTAGCCCCCAGGAGCAGAGGAGGTCACCCTGGATGCCTTTTTTCGGGTTTTTCGAGAAGGCCTCCGTGCCACACCCTGTCAAAGGCACTCTCTCTCTCTCTCTCTCTCTCTCTCTCTCTCTCTCTCTCTCTCTCTCTCTCTCTCTCTCTCTCTCCTCTCTCTCTCTCTCTCCTCTCTCTCTCTCTCTCTCTTCGCTCGCTCCCCTCGCTCCGCTCTCGCTCTCGCTCTCGCTCTCTCTCTCTCTCTCTCTCTCCTCTCTCTCTCTCTCTCTCTCTCTCTCTCTCTCTCTCTCTCTCTCTCTCTCTCTCTCTCTTCTCTTTTTTTTTTCTCTCTCTCTCTTTTCTCTCTCTCTCTCTCTCTCTCTCTCTCTCTCTCTCTTTTCCTCCTCTCTCTCATCTCTCTCTCTCTCTCTCCCCTCTCTCTCTCTCTCTCCTCTCTCTCTCTCCTCTCTCTCGCTCTCTCTCTTTACATATCCTCTATTTTCCACTGTAAGGTCTTATATTTGCCTTCTCTTCTAAGAAATATAAATTTACGTTGTAAAGAATGTCCTTGCCTTGGCTGTGGAGAACACAAGAGCGATTTGTAGGGGAATCTGCCATGGTGGATGACCACGAATAAGTGAATCACCGCAGCCCGCAGGGCAGGGCCTGCAGCGGTGACCTGTACTTACCCTACATGACAACGTCGCACAAGCAACATTGCCGCAACTTATACGGATGTGTGCAAGTGCATTGTTCTGTCATGAGAAAACGAATCGTTCGTAAAATTATATGGTCTTATCATATAATCAAATGTACGTACACTGAGTATGTATAAATAATTTAGAAGTAGTTAATTGTTAACCATATGATAGAGATGGAGGGTAGCGGCGCTGATGTGGCATTTCCGCAAATCCCACCAGCCACCTCCAGAGTGACTTGATATTTTAAAAACCCCTGACAACTACCACCACCACCACCACCACCACCACCACCACTACTATTTCTACTATCACCACTACTACTACTACTACTACTACTACTACTACTACTACTACTACTACTACTACTACTACTACTACTACTTCCATTACTACCACCACTTCTAATATCAATAGTACTACTACTACTATTGCTACTACTTCTACTACAACCACCACTTTTACCATCATTACTACTACTGCTTATACTACTGTTTTTACTACCACTACTACTAACCACTACTACTACCACATTACTACCAGCACCATCACCACCACTACTACTACCACCACTATTACTACATCACCCTGACCTGTGGGATCTCCACACTCTCGCCGCTGTTATTGAAGGTCCAGCGGTAGTTGACGGGGCGTGGGTGGGCGTCCAGGTGGCAGGGAATGTTGACCTGTTCCAGTCTGGCGGCGCCGTGGTAGGTCATGTATGGGTCACTGCATACAGGGGCGTCTAGGGGGGGAGGAAGAGAGGGTCAGGTAAGTGTTGGGTTTCCTGGTGGTAGTGGTGGTGGTTGTGGTCTTGTTTTCTCTCGCTCTTCCTAATGTCTTAAGTTTCCCTATTTATGCCCTTTGTATGTCTTGTTCTTGATTTTGATGATGATGTTTTGATTTAGTCTCATTTCTTTCTCGGAATTTGTGTTTATATATGTGTATATCTTGTGTTGTTTGTCAGGTTGTTTATATCTTCTTGTTTTAGTCATGTGTGCTACTTTCCTCTTTATTTGCGTATCTGTCTTTCGTTATTTATTTGTGTCTGTTTCTGTATTTCTCTTTTTCTTTGTTTGTCTTTGTATGTCCGTCTTTATCTCTTTGCTCATCAATCTCTATCTCTGTCTCTCTACCTTTCTACGTACTATGGGTAAAACAAGTTTCGGTGCACTATATGCGTGAAACATTCTGACACTACGGAACGAAGAAAACGAAAACATAGTGTGATACCCGCTATAGGTTGGTAGTCCTGATGGCAGGAATATGCCATGTATCACCATATAGCGTGTTAGTGTCAACAATGAGTAATATTTTTTTATATAAACTGATATATTGATACACAGTGTGACGTTGTGTATTCCACATGGGAGACTATAATATAGCAGGTAACGAATGTAACGACAGTTCCGATGTATGCTTGTATTTGCTTATCTGAGTGGGCCGTTAATGTGGCCATGGTAACGGCAGCGTTACGCGGTAATTGCCGCGTTACGCGGTAACTGCCGCAACACACTTTAACGATTGTCATATCATTTGACAAAATACCACATATGAGAGAGAAATTCACATTACCTGTGAAATGCAACGTAGGCAATATGTGCATGATCATAACGCATAATTGGTAAATATATAGTCAATAATACATTTTGTGTCATAAAGGGAATTTAAAGAGACATAATATCGTGCTTCACATATTCTATTAACAATTAATATTTTGTATATCCCCCGCCTGCACCCAAGACCGCATTCAGCCGTGAAGTCATGGCTGCCACCAACGTCCACGTGACATAGAAATTACGTTTATGATTGTTAAGCAAAAGGTGTAATAGTGATATACCCACTACACTTGGGCGAGATTAAACAAACCTATACAGACTGCAAATAAAGTCTAGCACGTATCATTGGATATATTAATATCTCTTAATTCTTAATTAATTCTCTTAATATTAATATTATTAATCCCTTAATACATTGCCATTACGGTTGGTTAGGGTGCGTTACTAACGCAGTATGAAACTTAGACAACACTAAATATGTGCATGGGTCTGGATACAGGCAGGAATGAAAAAAATGTGACGGTAACAGAGAGAGAGAGAGAGAGAGAGAGAGAGAGAGAGAGAGAGAGGAGAGAGAGAGGAGAGAGAGAGAGAGAGAGAGAGAGAGAGAGAGAGAGAGAGAGAGAGAGAAAAATTTTTCATCCTATCTAGACATTTTGCAAGTACCAACTACAAGGTTTTTGACTATACAAAGCGCCGCCCGTCAGCACGAACTAGGCGGACGGGAACCGCTGACCAAATGCGCAGGGACTCTGCACATTGCAAGCTCACGTCTCTACCAACCTTGCCACCCTGACGGGCAGAGAGAGAGAGAGAGAGAGAAGAGAGAGAGAGAGAGAGAGAGAGAGAGAGAGTAAAACCCGGTGTTATTCACTCGCCAAACATAATGTGTTGCTGACGGACCATCTGTTCAGAACGTTACTCGTGAATACGACACGCTCCAAAAAGTCTGAAACAAGCGTTGTGAGGTAAACAATCGTTGGCTGGTTCGAACTCTAGAACACCCACTTCAATATTTATCATTCCATTCTATCATCAGCCAATTCATGGAATACCAACCCTCCCATATCATCAGCACTTGACCGAATGTTTACAGTATTCATCGGACCCCTATGCACCGATATTTGTTTTACCTATAGTACGTCTCTCCTTGTTTATCTGTTTATCCTTCTTTGTCTCTGTTTGTCTGAAGTCTGTCTCTATCTCTCTTTGTCCGTCTGCATGTCTTTGTGTGTTAATCTCTCTCTCTCTCTCTCTCTCTCTCTCTCTCTCCCTCTCTCTCTCTTCTCTCTTTCTTCTCTCTCTCTCGCCTCTCATCTCTCTCTCTTCTCTCCTCTCTCCTTTTCCCCTCTCCTCTCTCTCTTTCATTGAAATAATAAATACTGGATACTGGAACAATACGGACATTTACATCAATATCTTGTAATATTTCTTACGCTAAAAAGGTAAAAAAATTAGTAGAAAGGAGATGAGTCTTTTGTGAATAGCTGATGTAAAATGAAATAGCAATATGATAGCTTAATGAATATATTTGTATGTATTGCTTATTCATAAATTAATTATAAATTACTATGTATCATTTTATTCATCACCAACATATTAAGTCGTAGTTTCGTGTATTTTTTTTTATTGTTTATATTCTTTAACATAATAAAACGTTCCCTTCATACAAACAAATTTCTATTTATCATACTTACGTCGAAAAAATGTCATATCCTCATACACACACACACAACACAAACAACACAAAAACAAGTAAAGTATCGGG
>JACEEZ010006795.1:0-71446 GCA_016584305.1 Chionoecetes opilio
AATTTTGTACCCTTTTTTTTCTCGAGTGCACAATAAAAAAAATTTTTTCCCTAAAAGGATCCCCTAAATTAGTTTAAAAAATTTAGGGGGGCCCCGGCGAAAAAAGTGTAGGGGCGATATAGTGTTTTGAGGGTAATTTTTGACGGTGCCCGAGATTCGTACTTTTCACGTCTCTCGCGAAAATTACCATTCAACCCAAAAATCAAATAATCGTCAGGTAACAGCGTCGCCCTTACATTTCCCGTCTGTGCGTGGGCAGATAGAGGGCAGTAGAGGAAAATGGTGAGGTCAAAAGCCCACAGTCTGAGCTGTGGCGTCGTCGTTTCCAGGGTAACGGCGGGATTGTTTACATACCACTGCGAGGCGCCCAAAAGCTTTTGATAGAGGGGTACAGAAACCTGAACGGCGCAAGCCCGCTCAAATTCTTCTTCTTAAACGCACCCCTGGGTGTGAAAGGGGTTAACCACCTATTAGCTTCTTATTAGGATAGTTAGTGTGTGTGCGTGGGTGTTAGTGGGGGTAGCTCTGGTCATTTTCCAAAGCCTAAAGCTTTGTGTGAATTTTTGACCCAAAGCTACGTGTGCCACTGGAAGCACGGTCGGGATCACTCAGCTCCGGCTCTCTGCAGCATCTAGGTAAGCTAAAATTGCTCCCTGCAATTTTACTTAATACTTTATTTTTTAATACCTTATACCTTACTTTTTGTTATACTTACTTTTTTTTTTTTTTTTTTTTTTTTTTTTTTTTTTTTTTTTTTTTTTTTTTTTTTTTTTTTTTTTTTTTTTTTTTACATATGTGCCTATAGCGCCTGTAGGCAGTACCTCCGGGCTCGGATGGTAGGCTCACGAGGTTCACTCGAGGGCTGTGGGGTTGGCTTTCGCCCGTGGTGGCGCAGGTAGGATTTTTATAGTGACGCCTGTGATTAGGGGGCTCAGCCGCCCCCCCCCCCCCCCCTGTGTCCTCCGACGCACTCAAACAAGCTTTCTTGCAAATCGGAGTTTGGGCAGGGTATGTGGGTGTTCTTAGGCCACTCGGCAGTTGCAGAAAGTTTTTGGGTTTTTGGTCGGAGATCCAACTCGGGTCAAACGAGAACGCCACTTGGAGACGATAACCACTCTGTTACCCAAAGTACAAAGTGCACTTACTATACAGTAATTGTTATTTTGTTCTATATTGTGGTTTAATGCTTTTTTACGATGGTGGTGGTAGTAGTATGTGATAACTATGGACTATATTCAAGTATGCTCGTCGAGTCCCGGCTGGTGGATTTTGTCTACCGTCGTAACCTCACGCGTTGGTATTTTTACAACAATTGTTGCCCATTGGCCCGCGGGTGCGCGCAGGGAGAAGCTGTGGGAAGTCCCAAACACAAGCGAGTCCAAGGCGGCATCAATATTTTGACTATTTTACACATATCTAATTCCTTTTTACTACCTAATTTATCATTTGTTCCATTAAAATGATAGGCTTTGTTAGTGTTCACCACTTGCTGAGGCGTTGATGTAGAAAAAATGGGCTTGAGTCATGCTTGTGAGTACATTTGAACGTCCCGCCACCACTGGGACCACACAATGGCTGACCACCACCATCACCACCCCCCGGCCTCCTCACCAGTTTTCACACCCATATAAGGTCTCCTGCACTGAAAAAGTGTCGTTATAGGTAGGGTATATTTGGCAACTATATGACAACTCTCTCCTTGACCTCGCCTATAAAAATGGTTGACGCGTGACCTCGGTCTCTCTGAAGTCCACACTGTGCCTCATGCGTAGATACACGAGGGGAGGTGGGTGTGTTGAAATTACGACCCGCGCGTCCAGACTGTGCCTCACCGTCATGGCAGGGAGGAGACGCTCCGTCACAAGATTGATTGATGTTCATTTCAATTTTTGACCACCTAAATATTTTTGCATTGAGACGTATCATATACCATCAGAATCGGAAAAGTGTGTTGCTTCCGAGACAGTAAATAAACATGCAATGCAAGCAAAATTAAATGAATAACAAGGAGTTGAATAAAAAAAGGTGGAGAGGAATTTTTTTTTATGCACTATTTCGCTTTGGTATCATTATCTTATTCTTGCTATAGTTATACTGTAATTTATTTATATTCATGACACGCAGTAATGTCTCGTGAAGATGATGGTATGTTCAGTCTTCCTAAATATCATCTTATTCATCTGGTAGTTTGATAATACCATCACTGGGCAGCACTGGGGAACTACAACACGTCCCTCGAATCGGGAAGAGTTGGATTCGCTCCTCACGACGCGCGCGGTGTTGAAAAACCTCGATTTACAACTCCTCTAGCCTCACCGCCAGCCTCATGAGAACTAGTCTGGACGGGCCTTTAGTTTCTCGTTCCTCACTCACCGCGGTATGTTCACGCTCCTCCGTCTTTGGGCGGCCCACGTGGCCGTCTCCAGCCAGCCCATGGCTATCATCTCTCCTGTATATTACTGTTCCTGGGAAATACATTCATATTCTGTCTACAGCTGGTAATTATTTATTTATACCCACACTCTACTATAAGGACACATGTAAGACAGAATGGTGGCAACGGTCTTGGTCTCTGTCTGTGTGTTCCTTAGTGTGGATATATGCAACGTCTCTCTCTCTGGTCGCCACGTGTTACCCGATGATGTTGGTTCTGCCCTGATGTTCTGCCTCACCGTATTTACGAGCTTCCTCCTGCACACCTATCCTGTCCGCCCACGGCGCCCTACGGCACTGATTTCCCAGTCATTAATCTGACACCTCGCGTCTCCATGAAGCTCAGTTCATGCACGTTTTACCATCACTAGGCATCATTCTAGTTCCTCGCTTAATTTAGAAATAAAGTGACAAGCACGACCAGATCGTTCGATAATTAGATCGGCATTGTCGAGCAAGCTCCCTGTCTTCTCGGTAGCTGAAAGACATGCACCAGCAAGCGTCTTTGTGCGCCTTTTTGCACGAAAACTCCTTGCTGGAAAGCTTCAATCCACACCTCCGTGGCATGGAAGGCACAGTACTAGTCTGATGAGAATGACAGGCATCTATTTTTTTCTTAATATATTTTTTTTCCAACAAGTCTGTCTCTTAGGAAGATATTGTGCGCCCTTCGCAGGCCAAGGCGAAACTCAGATTAAATTTTTGAAAATCTTGGAAGATTTTAAACCGATACAGTAGAATTGTTTGCAGAAACCCTATAACAAAGAAAAAACAAAAACTATTGGTTGTCCGGAAAAGTTGTTTCAGCCAAGAGCCGCGAGAAGTCACGCAGTGCGGGCAGAACAGGAGGCATGGGAATGATGTATGTGGTATTGGGTTTTGTTTTTTTGCACGCGTCTTTTGATGCAGGACTCTGAGTCTAGAGGACGTCTTATACTATCGACGTATGAGGTCAAATGTAGGTAAGATACATAGATTACAGGAGGCTAAGGATCAAGACTACCAAATTTTAATTCTTAAATCCTGGTGCACTAAATTCTACTTTTGTGGCGATTCACTGGTTTCCCGCCGTCCATTCACGCCGGTCAATCTAAAGAAAAGTTGTGTTTTGCCTGTTTTCTTGACTTCAAGGTGAAAATAAGACTGAATTGCCAGTTTAAAAGGAAACAGCGCGTAGGTAGGTTAAGTAATATTACTACTTTAATTTGACCATGTTGATGCAATCATTGTTCTATTACAGTTCCCAGGTTAATGGGAAATTAATAAACTGCAGCTTCTACAAATTATGTTATTTAGCTGAAGGCAGACACCACGTTTTTAATTATTAAAAATTTCTCGACCTATTAGGTGAGCAACAAGACGAACTCATGTGTTGAAAAGGGGATTTATATGGTGAAAAATGCTCAATAAATTATTCACTGTATTGAGGCGTTAGATGGACTACTCTACTTACAGTACTGACAACTATATTCACACGTACATGGAGTCAAATTTGCTTCTAAGCCGGCGATGCTTTTGGTAAGGCCATGCTGAGAAGAGTGGGACCCAAAAAGCCTCGCGGAATGGTGTACATGGTGCATTGACCCGGCCTGTAGTAGACAAACAAAAAATTGGTGGAAACTCATGGGTTTTTTCATTCTCCTGTATGCCCACCATGTTAATATGATACTAACTTACCATTGAAAAAGAAATGTGGGAGGAGGAAAAAGGGTCTGGAATTTAAAGGGGGATACCCGTATGTTCGCCTTGTAAGGTCCTCTGAAATCCCAAGGCCGTCTGGAAGGCGGAGTACACAAAATAACTGACCTTGAGTCCCCCGAGGCTGGAACTGTTGTCTGATGTCTGATTGAACAAATGTTTGTAGGACATATCGCATTAAAAACAGAAACCTGGCTGTAACATTCTCTATTATTCCAGATAAATATATTGTGGCAAAGGATGAACTCAATAATACATAATAACAAGACTCAAATTATCTTTTCATGTATAGCTGTACCATTCCGAGAGATGTGGGGATGTTTAGACTCGCCAGTTCCTCCAGACTGTTGAAGGGAAGATCAACTCGGGGATAGATGAGCATAGCTTTTTGAGGTTGGACGAGTATACGGTACACAACGTAAAGGCCATCAGCATCCAAAGACTGCCAGGCCCTGTGCCAGGCTTCCCGAGGGCGCCCACTCAACACCTAGACGCCCCAAGTGAATGTTTGCACCACATTAGTAGATTCACACACACAACACACACACCACACACCACACACACACACACACACACACACACACACACACACACACACATACATACATATACACATACAGATACATATACACATACACATACACACACTCACACATACATACATACATACATACACACACACACACATACATACACACACACACACACACACACACACACACACACACACACACACACACACACACACACACACACACACACACACACACACACCCAACACACACACACACACACACACACACACAAACACACACACTTCCGTCTTTGTATCTGTAGTATTCAGGTCTCTATCTCAAGGTCCAGCCAGTCAACCTTCAGCTATCCCTTCCACATGTTTCACCAATTGTTGTGGTTAGTTGTGGGTGATGTGTGTGGTGGAGTGCTTAATCCCCGTAGCACAACAGATCAATCAATCAACCTTTGGGGCATACGCCGGGGGGCGCTTCGCCTCGCCCACCCAACGACGCCACTCCCGGGGGTCACCACGCGCGAGTCCCCATGCAGGCTCCCTTCCCACACCAAACAGCTCTTGACAAGAAACATCAACTTTCCCCAGCCCCGAGCCTTGTGGGCGCTCCCTTGGCCTCCTCCACGCCGGATTGTCTCTTACAGATACAACCCGATGGGAAGGATCGGTTTCAGGGTAGCGTGCCACATGCCCATATAGCCGAAGTTGGCGCTGATGGACTATACAGGTAATAGGCCTCGATTCAGTCTCACGGTGCAATCGCTGATTTGACACGTAATCATCCCAGCGATACCCAATGATTCTGCGAAGACACTTATTACCAAAGGCATCGATTCGTCTCTTCAAGTCACTATTTAGTGGCCATGTCTCACAACCATAGAATAAGACAGGGATCACAAGCAACTTGAAGATCCGGATCTTTATCCTCCTGCACAGGTACCGAGAACGCCAAATACTCCTGCTGAGCGAGTCCATAACACCGTGGGTTATGCCAATCCGCCGTAAGACTACTTGACGTGACCCGCCGTCATTATGGACTGCACTACCAAGGTATGTAAAACTTTCCAAGACCTCAATGTCCTCGCCGCACGCATGAACACTGTACTGTTTCATCTAGTAAGCCTCCAAACACCTGGACCTTGGTCTTAAACCAGGAGACCTTAAGTCCCAAAGGCTTTGCCTCCTCGTGCACCGCCTCGAGAGCCATCACCAGGACCTCCAGCGATTCAGAAAAGCTTACTGCATCATCGGCAAAAACAAGATAGGTGATCTTGGTGCTCCCGAGGGATGCTCAACAATCACTTTGATCTACAACTTTGCCCAATACTCAGTCCATACAAGTGTTTTCCCCCGGGGGGAAAAACCCCCTTATTTTAGCGTCCCTCAAAAACCATTTGCTAATAAATCAACCCCCAAAAATCACCATAAACCCTTTTTAAATAAACGCGATCCAGTTTTCCCAAAACCCTAAAACCTTTCGCTTTGCAAAAATAGGGGGTTTGGTCCCACCAAAAATAAAAATAAAAAATTAATATTTATTTAAATAAAAAAAAATTTATAATTATAAAATTTATATTAAATATTAAAAATTTTATAAAATTAAATTTATTAATAATTTTTAAAAATAAATTAAAAATTTTTAATTATAATAAAAAATAAATTTTTAAAACAATAAAATTTTTTAAAAAATTTAAATTTAAAATTAATTTATTTATAAATTATTTTTTTTTATTTAAATTATATGGGGTTAAATTTAAAATTAAAATTTATTTATAAAAAAATTATTAAATTTTAATTTTTAAATTTATATAATTTAAATAAAATTTTTTAGTTTGGGAAATTTTTTAAAAAATTTATTTAAATTTTTTTTTAAACCCCAAAAGAAAAATTTTCATAAAAAAATTTTTAATAATATAAAAAATTTTTAATAATTTTTAAAAAAATTGGTCTTTAATTTTTTAAATTAAATTAAATAATTATTTATTTTTAAAAAATATATTTTTAAAAGTTTTAAAAATTTAATAATAAATTTTTATTTCATTATTTTTTAAAAAATATAAAAAAATTTACATAAATTTTAAAAAAAATAAAATAAAAAAATATTAATACTTTTTAATTATTAAAAATATTTATTAATTTTTAAAAAATTTTTTAAAAATTTTTTTAAAAATTTAAAATTATTTTTTAAAAATTTATAATTATTATTAATAAATTAAAAATATAAAAAATTTTTTTAATTAAAAAAATTTTTTAATAAAAATTTTTAAAAAAATTTTAAATTTTTATTTATAATTTTAAAATTTTAAAATATAATTAAAAATTTGAAATATTTGTTTAAAATTTAAAATAAGATTTATTTTAAAATAAAAATTTAAAAATTTATTTTTTTAAAAAAAATTTTAAAAATTTTTAAAATAATTAATAAAAAAAAAAAAAAAATTTTTAATAAATAAAATAATTAAAAAAATTTATATTTTTAAAAAATTAAATTTTTAAATTTTTTGGGGGTTATATTAAACCCCCTATTTTTTGCGAACAAAATATTTTGGAAAAGGGGGGGTTATTGTTTCCCCCGGGTTCGCGTTGTTTTTTGCGTAAATGTTTTTTTTATTGAATTTTTATTCACAAACGCGGAAAAAAAACGGAGATTTCGAGGGGGCGGGGCCGGGGCTGAAAGGGCTCGCCCCCGGGAAAACCTTGGGGGAGAAAGGGAGGTATGTCAGGAGTCTCCGGGAGGATGCGAGATCATTTGAATGCAATGCCCTCCTACTCGACTACCACCCCTGAAAAAAACTCCTTTCCCAAAGTCCCCCTCCGGGCGAGTGCTATTCGAACAAAAGGGCCCCTCGTGGGGAAAAGGATGGGCAGATGGCTCGTGGGGCTGGTACTTTGGGCAGTCGTTCACGGGGCCCCCCAAACTGAGCAGCTTCACATACTGGGTTAAAGGCAGGGATGCGATCCCCCCTTTGACAAAAACCACACCCTCTCAGACGAAGCAGAGGGCGTAGCAAAATTTTGGGGGGAAGGGAGCTGGGGTTGTAATATCATGCGGACCTCCCAACTGATGGTGAGGCCCCTGATCCGGGGTTTTCATGCTGACTGTCTGCCCGGCGTGTGGCAATCAGGTACCATTCCTCCGACTGGAAAGGGGGCTGGTCGTTTCCTTGGAAAGGGAAAGGGACCGTCAGGACTGCAAAAATTACCCCGGCAATCATGCCCAGCGGCCCGGCAAAGGGGCTGGCCATCTATGTGACACGGATCCGCAGTCTCTGCTGAAGCATCAGAGACCTCAGCAGTTGGGTTCACGCCGGGGAAGTCAACAACGGCTTTATCCTAGCGCTTCGGTCCTGGTGGAACGCCATGGAGTTTCGACAGGGGTTGCTTGCAGCCCCATGTTGATCTCAAGAAGCGTTTTACTCAGTGCATCGTGAGCATTTTGGGGGTCTTCTGCGACTTGCGGATTCCCGAAGGAATTTGTCCTTGCCAGGGGTTCTGGGAAGGACTTATTTTGTGACGGGCTGTATTCTGGCACAAGGCAGTGAAATGGGGAGAGGGTATCCACTTTTTTTCCGTAATACAGGAGTGAGGCAAGGGGCGTCCTTTCCCCATCACTTTTCAACACTTTTATGGGTGAGTATTGGGCAAATTTTAGATCAAAGGATTTTTGAGCATCCCCCGGGGGGCACCAAGATCACCCCATCTTGTTTTGCCATGATGGGAGTAACTTTTTGAACGCTGGAGGTCCTGTGATGGCCTCAGGGGGGACGAGGGGGCAAAAGCCTTTTGGGCTTAAGTCTCCTGGTTTAAACCAAGGTCCAGGTGTTTTGGAGGTTACTAGAGAAAAAGACAGTGTTTTTAGCGTGCGGCGAGGACTTGAGGTCTTTGGAAAATTTTACATACCTTGGTGTGCATCCATAAGAGGCGGGCCGTAAGTAGTCTTACGGGGGATTGGAAAACCCCCCGGGGTTATGGACTCGCTCAGCAGGAGTATTTTGGTTCTCGGTACCTGTGGGGGGGGGAAAAGATCCGGATCTTAAAATTGCTTTTGATCCCCTTTTTATTCTATGGGTTTTGGACTGGCCATAAATAGTGATTGGAGACGAATCGAGCCCTTTTGGGAATAAGTGTTTGCAGAATATTTGGGGATCGCTGGGGTGATTTCGTGTCAAAACAGCGATTGCACCGTGAGACTGAAAACGAGGCCTATTACCCCGTATGTCATCAGGCCAATTTGGGTATTGGGCTGTGGGACGCTACCCTGAAACCGATCCTTCCCCTCGGGTTGTATCTGTAAGAGACAAACCCGGGGTGGGGGAGGCCAAGGGGGCGCCCAAAGGCTCGGGGCTGGGGAAAATTTAGTTTCTTGTCAAGAGCTGTTTGGTGTGGGGAAGGGAGCGCATGGGATCGCGCGTGGTGACCCCCGGGAGTGGCGTCGTTGGGTGGGCGAGGCGAAGCGCCCCCCGGCGTATGCCCCAAAGGTTGATTGATTGATCTGTTGTGCTACGGGGATTAAGCACTCCACCACACACATCACCCACAACTAACCACAACAATTGGTGAAACATGTGGAAGGGATAGCTGAAGGTTGACTGGCTGGACCTTGAGATAGAGACTGAATACTACAGATACAAAAGACGGGAAGTGTGTGTGTTTGTGTGTGTGTGTGTGTGTGTGTGTGTGTGTGTGTGTGTGTGTGTGTGCGTGTGTGTGTGTGTGTGTGTGTGTGTGTGTGTGTGTGTGTGTGTGTGTGTGTGTGTGTGTATGTATGTGTGTGTGTGTGTGTATGTATGTATGTATGTATGTGTGAGTGTGTGTATGTGTATGTGTATATGTATCTGTATGTGTATATGTATGTATGTGTGTGTGTGTGTGTGTGTGTGTGTGTGTGTGTGTGTGTGTGTGTGTGTGTGTGTGTGTGTGTGTGTGTGTGAATCTACTAATGTGGTGCAAACATTCACTTGGGGCGTCTAGGTGTTGAGTGGGCGCCCTCGGGAAGCCTGGCACAGGGCCTGGCAGGTCTTTGGATGCTGATGGCCTTTACGTTGTGTACCGTATACTCGTCCAACCTCAAAGCTATGCTCATCTATCCCCGAGTTGATCTTCCCTTCAACAGTCTGGAGGAACTGGCGAGTCTAAACATCCCCACATCTCTCGGAAATGGTACAGCTATACATGAAAAGATAATTGTGAGTCTTTGATTATTATTGTATTATTGAGTTTTCATCTCTTTGCCACAATATATTTATCTGGAATAATAGAGAATGTTACAGCCAGGTTTCTGTTTTTAATGCGATATGTCCTACAAACATTTGTTCAATCAGACATCAGACAACAGTTCCAGCCTCGGAGGACTCAAGGATCAGTTAGTTGTGTACTCCGCCTTCCAGACGGCCTTGGGATTTCAGAGGACCTTACAAGGCGAACATACTGGTATCTCCCTTAAATTCCAGATCCTTTTCCTCCTGCACATTTCTTTTTCAATGGTAAGTTAGTATCATATTAACATGGTGGGCATACAGGAGAATGAAAAAACCATGAGATCCACCAATTTTTTGTTTGTCTACTACAGGCGGGTCAATGCACCATGTACACCATTCCGCGAGGCTTCTTGGGTCCCACTCTTCTCAGCATGGCCTTACCAAAAGCATCGCCGCTTAGAAGCAAATTTGACTCCATGTACGTGTGAATTAGTTGTCAGTACTGTAAGTAGAGTAGTCCATCTAACGCCTCAATACAGTGAATAATTTATTGAGCATTTTTCAGCACCATATAAATCCCCTTTTCAACACATGAGTTCGTCTGTTTGCTCACCTAATAGGTCGAGAAAGTTTATAATTAAAAACGTGTGTCTGCCTTCAGCTCAATAACATAATTTGTAGAAGCTGCAGTTATATTAATTCCATTAACCTGGGAACTGTAATAGAACAATGATTGCATCAACATGGTCAAATTAAAGTAGTAATATTACTTAACCTACCTACGCGCTGTTCCTTTTAACTGGCAATTCAGTCTTATTTTCACCTTGAAGTCAAGAAAACAGGCAAAACACAACTTTTTCTTTAGATTGACCGGCGTGATGGACGGCGGGAAACCAGTGAATCGCCACAAAAGTAGAATTTAGTGCACCAGGATTTAAGAATATATTCGGTAGTCTTGATCCCTTAGCTCCTCGTAATCTATGTATCTTACCTACATTTTGACCTCATACGTCGATAGTATAAGACGTCCTCTAGACTCAGAGTCCTGCATCAAAAGACGCGTGCAAAAAAACAAAACCCAATACCACATACATCATTCCCATGCCTCCTGTTCTGCCCGCACTGCGTGACTTCTCGCGGCTCTTGGCTGAAACAACTTTTCCGGACAACCAATAGTTTTTGTTTTTCTTTGTTATAGGGTTTCTGCAAACAATCTACTGTATCGGTTTAAAATCTTCCAAGATTTTCAAAAATTTAATCTGAGTTTCGCCTTGGCCTGCGAAGGGCGCACAATATCTTCCTAAGAGACAGACTTGTTGGAAAAAAAATATATTAAGAAAAAAATAGATGCCTGTCATTCTCATCAGACTAGTACTGTGCCTTCCATGCCACGGAGGTGTGGATTGAAGCTTTCCAGCAAGGAGTTTTCGTGCAAAAAGGCGCACAAAGACGCTTGCTGGTGCATGTCTTTCAGCCTACCCGAGAAGACAGGGAGCTTGCTCGACAATGCCGATCTAATTATCGAACGATCTGGTCGTGCTTGTCACTTTATTTCTAAATTAAGCGAGGAACTAGAATGATGCCTAGTGATGGTAAAACGTGCATGAACTGAGCTTCATGGAGACGCGAGGTGTCAGATTAATGACTGGGAAATCAGTGCCGTAGGGCGCCGTGGGCGGACAGGATAGGTGTGCAGGAGGAAGCTCGTAAATACGGTGAGGCAGAACATCAGGGCAGAACCAACATCATCGGGTAACACGTGGCGACCAGAGAGAGAGACGTCGCATATATCCACACTAAGGAACACACAGACAGAGACCAAGACCGTTGCCACCATTCTGTCTTACATGTGTCCTTATAGTAGAGTGTGGGTATAAATAAATAATTACCAGCTGTAGACAGAATATGAATGTATTTCCCAGGAACAGTAATATACAGGAGAGATGTAGCCATGGGCTGGCTGGAGACGGCCACGTGGGCCGCCCAAAGACGAGGAGCGTGAACATACCGCGGTGAGTGAGGAACGAGAACTAAAGGCCCGTCCAGACTAGTTCTCATGAGGCTGGCGGTGAGGCTAGAGGAGTTGTAAATCGAGGTTTTCAACACCGCGCGCGTCGTGAGGAGCGAATCCAACTCTTCCCGATTCGAGGGACGTGTTGTAGTTCCCCAGTGCTGCCCCAGTGATGGTATTATCAAACTACCAGATGAATAAGATGATATTTAGGAAGACTGAACATACCATCATCTTCACGAGACATTACTGCGTGTCATGAATATAAATAAATTACAGTATACTATAGCAAGAATAAGATAATGATACCAAAGCGAAATAGTGCATAAAAAAAAATTCCTCTCCCACCTTTTTTTATTCAACTCCTTGTTATTCATTTAATTTTGCTTGCATTGCATGTTTATTTACTGTCTCGGAAGCAACACACTTTTCCGATTCTGATGGTATATGATACGTCTCAATGCAAAAATATTTAGGTGGTCAAAAATTGAAATGAACATCAATCAATCTTGTGACGGAGCGTCTCCTCCCTGCCATGACGGTGAGGCACAGTCTGGACGCGCGGGTCGTATTTCAACACATCCACCTGCCTCGTGTATCTACGCATGAGGCACAGTGTGGACTTCAGAGAGACCGAGGTCACGCGTCAACCATATTTATAGGCGAGGTCAAGGAGAGAGTTGTCATATAGTTGCCAAATATACCCTACCTATAACGACACTGTTCAGTGCAGGAGACCTTATATGGGTGTGATAACTGGTGAGGAGGCCGGGCGGTGGTGATGGTGGTGGTCAGCCATTGTGTGGTGCAGTGGTGGCGGGACGTTCAAATGTACTCACAAGCATGACTCAAGCCCATTTTTTCTACATCAACGCCTCAGACAAGTGGTGAACACTAACAAAGCTATCATTTTAATGGCACAAATGATAAATTAGGCTAGTAAAAGGAATTAGATATGTGTAAAATAGTCAAAATATTGATGCCGCCTTGGACTCGCTTGTGTTGGTACGTCTGCACAGCTCTCCATGCGCGCACCCGCCGGGCCAATGGGCAACAATTGTTGTATATCCCACGCGTGAGGTTACGACGGTAGACAAAATCCACCAGCCGGGACTCGACGAGCATACTTGAATATAGTCCATAGTTATCACATACTACTACCACCACCATCGTAAATAGCATTAAACACACAATATAGAACAAAATAACAATTACTGTATAGTAAGTGCACTTTGTACTTTGGGTAACAGAGTGGTTATCGTCTCCAAGTGGCGTTCTCGTTGACCCGAGTTGGATCTCCGACCAAAACCAAAATCTTTCTGCACTGCCGAGTGGCCTAAGAACACCCACATACCCTGCCCACAAACTCCGATTGCAAGAAAGCTTGTTTGAGTGCGTCGGAGGACACAGGGGGGGGGGGGGGGCGGCATGAGCCTCTAATCACAGGCGTCACTATAAAAATCCTACCTGCGCCACCACGGGCGAAAGCCAACCATCACAGCCCTCGAGTGAACCTCGTGAGCCTACCATCCGAGCCCCGGAGGTCACTGCCTACAGGCGCTATAGGCACATATGTAAAAAAAAAAAAAAAAAAAAAAAAAAAAAAAAAAAAAAAAAAAAAAAAAAAAAAAAAAAAAAAAAAAAAAAAAGTAAAGTATAACAAAAAGTAAGGTATAAGGTATTAAAAAATAAAGTATTAAGTAAAATTGCAGGGAGCAATTTGAGCTTACCTAGATGCTGCAGAGAGCCGGAGCTGAGTGATCCCGACCGTGCTTCCAGTGGCACACGTAGCTTTGGGTCAAAATTCACACAAAGCTTTAGGCTTCGGAAAATGACCAGAGCTACCTCACTAACACCCACGCACACACACTAACTATCCTAATAAGAAGCTAATAGGTGGTTAACCCTTTCACACCCAGGGCTGCGTTTAAGAAGAAGAATTTGAGCGGCTTGCGCCGTTCAGGTTTCTGTACCCCTCTATCAAACGCTTTTGGGCGCCTCGCAGTGGTATGTAAACAAATCCCCGCCGTTACCATGGAAACGACGACGCCACAGCTCAGACTGTGGGCTTTTGACCTCACCATTTTCCTCTACTGCCCTCTATCTGCCCACGCACAGTACGGAAGTGTAAGGGCGTACGCTGTAGCTACCTGACGATTATTTGATTATTGTTGTAATGGTAATTGTCGCTGAGAGACGTGAAATGCTACGAATCTCGGGCACCGTCAACCAATTACCGTCAATAACACTATAGTCGCCACTACACTTTTGTCGCCAGGCGCTAAATATTACTAATTTTAGCATCACTATAGACTTGTATGTGCCACTGAAGACAGGTACATAACATAAACTACTGTGCATGCCTCTATAGTGGCACATACAATTATGTATGTGCCATGTCAGATCAGTGATCTGACATCAGTGATGATAAAATTCGTAATATATGGCGCCTGACGACATATATGTGCAGTGGCGACTATAGTGTTATTGGCGGTAGGGTGTAGGGATACGTGAACAGGTTTATGAAACTGACGCCAATAGGAATTCTCGCAGAAATACCAACTGAGACCTGTCGCCGACGTGGTACACTCGCCGACGCGGATATTTTTGGTAACAGTTCAACTTGGAATAAATGAAAATGAAGAATAAAGTGTATTTCATTGTTGGATACCGCCATACCACCTGGTAGGTAATCTCTGAATGCAGAAATACTGGTAAAAGCTTATTAAATGTATATATTGTGTACTGTAATATCAAGATCAAGAACTGGAACTGTCGACGAAAATAAGCAGATGAAATAAAATTAAATGAAAATATGACAGTGTTAATATGATTTGACTAATGCTTCATGTTCGCTTATAATGTCAGATTACTGTGATAAATAATGCTGTTATGTATATGCAGGTTGTTTTCTCCTCTAACTCATAGAGTTATGTACACATTTATATAGCTAACCTGCCACTTATAGAGATAATCTGAAGGTATATTTTTACAGCAACAGCCAACAGGAAATTCTGAAGCAGAAGAACTCCCCATTGTTTATATTTTTGTTTTGTCAAACATTATTGTTTTCAACTTAACTAAATTCAATTTATCTAAACTAAATTAATTGCTAAGATAACCTAGCTTTTCTAACTAATGAAATCTGGATTGTTTAGTAGCTGTCTATTAAATTATCAATCGTATTATCACATATCATTGCTGCTACATATTATACATCTGGAGCTGAAATACCTCCTCCGCCACCCTCGCCCGGGCCCTATATATGCATCCTAATTAGTAAAAATATAACCAATAAAATTCCATTCTTACCTAATAACCTAACTACCCTAACTGGTGAGTGAAAAAGGGGTAGTTAAGATTAAGGGGTATAAAGTATTTCTGTATAATGAAAAGGTATAAATAATTGAAATCACAGCAAAAGAAATGGTAAATATGCATTTTCAACCAATACTCCCTATTGACCAATACTCTTCTGAAATAACTGGCGGGGCTCCACCATCCAGACCTAAACTAACCTAGCTATGGAAATTATCCACTAAAACCGCTCTCTAATTATGAGAATGGTATTAATTTGAATGGTGGAATTTGGCGCCTCCCCGACGGAGGCGGGATACGAATAAAAATTCCACCTATGTATATATTATTATAGATTTAGGTATAAATTAAGATGTATTTAGATATAGTAATATAATTTTGGTGGTATTCACCTATAATACTACAATTAATCAAAGGATTAACATAATATAAGAATTGTGAGGAAACTTCCACGTATAGGAGTAAATTATTGGAACGTGCTCCACGTGTAAGCTCCAGCTGTCTTGAAAAGGATTTTTAGTCAAGACATCAGTCACGCGCTATCACCTACACTATGAAGTTGTAGTCAGTCTTTGATTGTACACTAAGGTGTAGTCAAACTCATCTTATTATGAGTAAGCTGTAACCGATCATTCGGTTAAGACGAGGACGAGGTGTAAAACACATCTTATAATATCGCAACCAGCTGTGAAAAGCTACGTCAGCCTACCACTCAGCGCCGCCATTACGTTACCACAGCCAGCCGCCCTGCCATTCTGTGTACCACAGCGACTACTAATCCTCCCTCAGATAATGATTAAGCCTTCAAATCATCAACGCATCTGTCACTGCTGAGTATACCTGAGTTAGCGTCTAAATAGGGTATCAGTGCAGCTTAGGTAGTTTTTGGGTTAATAGCAAGGTGAGTTCACGTTAATTAATACTATAATTTCAACAGTTTGTTGTCGCCCATCAATAATGTCAACACTAGCTAACCTGGGCATTGCTTACATAACCTTAGCTCACTGAGGCCAGGGGTTTCGCCTACCACCAGACCCCCCTTGTTATTTTTTTTATATTCCTGCCGGCGGTAAATGTGCAGTTTCAACCAATACTCTCCTGGCATAACTGGGGGAGCTGCTCTCCCCCAGAACCCTCCACTAGTTAACTAACCTAACCTGGGCATTGATTACGCAACCTTACCTCACTAGGGGGGTATCACCCCCCCAAACCACTTTGTGTTATTTTTTGTATGGGATATAAATACTCCTTAGCGATGAGAACGAAACGTTCAGGATACTTAACGGTAAAATTCTAGTGTTTTCCCATACTCTCCTACTTCCCCCAAACAAGTTTGGGGACCTGTGGGAATGCGGGGTTTTCAGGTGGGGAACAAATTATGCGTCGGAAACACGTAATTTAAGACTTGTGTAGGGGGGTAAAATTCCCTAGATCTAGGGTAATCTCCTTAAATCTAGAAAAACTTGCCTAACCAAAATTAACCTAACCTAGCGGGGGGCTTGACCTACCGATAAACTAACCTAACCAAATCTAACCTAAGCTAACCTAACTAAATATAACCTAAGCTAACCTAACCTAACCAAATCTAACCTAACATAATCTAACCTACCCAAATATAACCTACCCTAACCTCACCTTAAAAAAATTAACCTAACCTCCTATAGCGGGGGGATGGGGGGGTTCTCGACACTTCGGTCATCATTACGTGAGGATCGTCAGGTTCACACGTCTCTGGACTAAAAAGAAATCCAAAGAATTTTCCATAGATCTAGGGATTTTTTACAACACCCCTAACTCAAAAACTATGTGGTTGCGACGCATATTTTGTACCCCAGCCAAATATCCCGCATTCCCCCAGGTCCCCAAGCTTGTTTTGTGGCAGAGGGGGAGTATGGGCAAACACTAGAATAATACCTACTTAACCAGCGATCGTGTATTGGTTGAAACTGCACATATACCCTGCCGGCTATTGTAGGGGTTAGAAATACTCCTTATGATGAGAATGAAACGTTCAGGATATCTAAAACCACCGATCTTGTATTGGTTTAAACTGCACATATACCAAAAAAATACTAGGAAATGCCTAATGCTTATATAAGGGGATGTATTGTGAACTTGAATAAATTGATCTCCCTCCACTGTTCATTGGACCACTATAATATCGTAAATTATCACTCTTATTTACCGTATTTTCATTATTAATTATAAGTAGGCTCCAGTACAGTACTTAGCAGTGCATGTCAATGCATGCTGCGGGATAACATTGTAGTCTTTCGACTGTAATCGGCAAGAATAGCATATATTAGTCTCAAATTCGTCTCTGTTTGGGCGGCCATTGTTGTTGTCATGACGTCACACCTCGCAGAGCGCCCAAGGTCTGTGGGTTGGGCGCTCGGTAGCCACTCAAGCGGCCCGCCCGAGTCGCGCACAGGCGTTTGAGAGAGAGTTTGAGCGGCTCACACCACTCAAATTCTTCCTCTCAAACGCACCCCAGATCTTTCTTTTGCTATAACAAAAATCATGTTGTTAGCCATCAAATTACGAAAATTAAATGAATATGCCAAATTAGTTAGTCCACAAGGATACTAAACAGGTAATGCCTAAAAAATATTGCTTATATTCACTAAAAATGGTCTGATGGTAGCTAAATTACAATGGAAACTACGTTCTGGGTCTCAATGGGTTAACAGGGAAGCAACCACTAACCCCTGCAAATTATCATAAAGTTTATATCTTTAACCCTTTCACGCACGGTGACGCGATCGCGTCAAAACTCTACGTCTAATTCGCGTCTACAATCTGAGTTTTTGACGCGAATTGCATAAAAAAACAGTTAAAAATTCGCCAAAAATAAAATATTTATCAGAATTGTGTCAAAATGTTCTGCGTCAAAGATCCAACCAAGACCTATAAAATAAAACTAATTGTCAACTCTCTCGGGTTAGTGGATGTGAAATGATAAGGGTTTGTGTGTCAGTTTCCACTCAGCAGGCAGCCTGTGCGCGCAGATTGTCGTCCCTTTAAAACGTATCCGGAGCTGGCCATAATGGCCATGTGAAAAGTATAATGGTAGCATTGGAATCCTCATAAAAATCCGCTTTTATTGGCATATAAACCATAAAAACCATGACAGGAAGTTTCGAGCTACGAAGTGGTGAACGTAAGTACGTATTTCTTATTTCTCTTTACTCAATATTTCTTCGGAGTCGGTGAATTCCGCTATTTATTTGCATTTCTTGTTATTTTTTTATTTCATAAGGCAGAATAATCTCTTGCAAAACCAATGATATATAATAATGCCATGAAAAAAAGAATACACGTTGGTGAAATTGATAACATAAAAAAATAATTCGCCGCACAGTCTGGCCATTTCGCGGGGTCCCTTAAGGAGCATAAGACGGATGTTGCAGTGGACGGAAAAAAATTATTAAACTTTTCGTGCGTGAAAGGGTTAATGTATATTTTTATACCAATAACATAACCTAATACTGCTATACCTAAAGAATACGTCAACACAGGTGCCGCTGTGAGGGACTGGCAGCATGCCCACCGCCTTGCCGCCATTCCAGGATTTTCAGTGTAAAAAAAAAAAAATAATAAAATGAGTTTAAATTAGCAAACAAAACCATGGCAGGTGAGAGTTAAGCTGAGTGCGCTCATTTTAATGACATTATTGTCATTATCATTATTAGCGTAATTCTTATTGCTATTAATATTAGTGTTATCACTTTATTATTATTTTAAGTATTATAATTATTATTATTATAATTATTTTCATTATTATTACTATTTTTATTATTATTATTATTATTATTGTTATTTTCATTACTATATTACTATAGTTATTATTATTGTTATTATTATCATTGTCAATATTATCAATAATATTGTTATTATTATCATTATCAATATTATCAATAATATTGTTATTATTATCATTATTAAATACGTAAATATCTGAACAGAATTGTCAGGCTGCGAGAATTTGGCATTCTGGGTAAACTGTTCTCAGAGGTCATGGCCAACGCCACCTACTGTTCCAAGCCGGTGGGCTCCTCAGCTGCTCCCGCCAAGCGGCCACTCGAGCCCGAGGACTTTTATGGAATTTTCCTGGTCTACGCTGCTGGTGAGGCACAGAAATGAACTCTTTGGCATTGCTATTATTGTGGTTTAGGGATAGACCACAACTATCTCTTCTTCTCTTCTTTCTCTCTCTCTCTCTCTCTCTCTCTCTCTCTCTCTCTCTCTCTCTCTCTCTTCTCTTCTCTCTCTCTCTCCTCTCTCTCTCTCTCTCTCTCTCTTCTCCTCTCTCTTCTCCTCTCTCTCTCTCTCTCTCTCTCTCTCTCTCTCTCTCTCTCTCTCTCTCTCTCTCTCTCTCTCTCTATTTCGTTCTTTGCTGGATGTGGTATACACTGTTTTCTCTGTCTCATGTTTGAAAGTCATTACTTGTTACGTTTTATTTGTTATATTAGTGTTTAGGCTTTTTATATCAGTTCCGCACGATAAAATAACTATCTTGCTTCATGTACGTTTGTACAATTTCATTTGTTTCCTTATTTACATTTTGGTACCAGCTAGACTGCTAGAGGATGGTGGGTAGATCAATCAATCAATCATTGGGGACATACGCCGGAGGGCGCGTCATCTCGCCCACCCTACGACGCCACTCCCGGGGGTCACCACGCGCGAGGCCCCATGCAGGCTCCTTTCCCATACCAAGCAGCTCTCGGCAGGAAACATCAACTTGCCCAAGCCACGAGCCTTGTAGGCGTCCCCTTGGCCTCCTCCACGCCTGATTGTCTCCTACAGATACAACCCGATGGGTTGGATCGGTTTCAGGGTACCGTACCGCATGCCCATATAGCCGAAGTTGGCACTGACGGACTATGCAGGTAATAGGCCTCGATTCAGTCTCACGGTGCAATCGCTGATTTGACACGTAATCATCCCAGCGATACCCCATAATTCTGCGACGACACTTATTACCAAAGGCATCGATTCGTTTCTTCAAGTCGATATTTAGTGTCCATGTCTCACAACCATGGAGTAAGACAGGGATCCCAAGCGAATTGAAGATCCGGATCTTTGTCCCCCTGGACAGGTACCGACAACGCCAAATACTCCTGCTGAGCGAGTCCATAACACCGTGGGCTATGCCAATCCGCCGTAAGACTTCTTACTTCTTGACGTGACCCGCCAACATTATGGACTGCGCTACCAAGGTATGTAAAACTTTCCAAGATCTCAATGTCCTCGCCGCACACATGAACAGACTGTACTGTCTCATCTAGTAAGCCTCCAAACACCTGGACCTTGGTCTTAAGCCAGGAAACCTCAAGTCCCAAAGGCTTTGCCTCCTCGTGCAGCGCCTCGAGAGCCATCACCAGGACCTCCAGCGACTCAGCAAAGATTACTGCATCATCGGGAAAAACAGGATCAGTGATCTTGGTGTTGCCGAGGGATGCTCCACAATCACTTTGATCTACAACTTTGCCCAATACCTAGTCCATGCAAGCGTTGAAAAGTGATGGAGCAGGGACGCACCCTTGCCTCACTTCTGTATTCACAGGAAAGAAGCTGGATACACCTCCCCCACACTTCACAGCACTCTCAGTCCCAGATTACAGACCAGTCATCAAACCAATAGTCCTTGCAGGAATCCCACGAAGTCGCAGAAGATACCAGAGTGACTCACTATGCACTGAGTCAAACGCCTTCTTGAGATCAATATAGGCTGCAAGCATCCCCTGTCGAAACTCACGTTGGCATTCCACCAGGACACGAAGCGCTCGGATACGGTCCGTTGTTGACTTACAAGGCGTGAACCCAGACTGCTGAGGTCTATGATGCTTCAGCAGATGACTGCGGATCCTTGTCAGCAATAGATGGGCAAGCACCTTGCCTGGCACGCTGAGCAGTGTAATACTGCGGTAATTGTTGCAGTCCTGACGGTCCCCTTTCCCTTTCCAGATAAGGACGACCAGCCCCCTTATCCAGTCAGGAAGAATGGTACCATATTGCCACACGGCAGTCAGGACTGCAACCCGCGGATCATGGCCTCACCCCCAACTTTGAGGAGCTCCGCACTGATATCACAAACACCAGCTGCTTTTTCACCCCTCAATTTTGCTACAACCTCTCGAACTTCGTCAAGAGAGGGTGCGGTTTCGTCAATGGGAGTAGAATTTCGTAAATGGTGGGTAGAACTATCAATTAATTCGTTTCTACTATAATGCTTAGATTTATGAGATCACGGACTTACGAAATAGGAAAAGTGGAAGGGTGGAACTGTACTATTATTCCGGCAGCCAAAAGTACATTTTTCTTATAACATTGTTTTAGGGTCAGAAGTTTTTTTTTTCAGTGGATTCTGTTTGCTAACATGTCCGGTTTGAAAAATATATATTTGGGCTCGCTGTCAGCCTTAGGCAATTTGAGAAAATTAGCATAAAACAAAATGGCCGCCAAAATTATATCAAAATACATATAATACCATACATCACTTGAAAATTCACACAGAGGGTCAACCAATACATGAATTCCAGGGTATTTTGATCCAGAAAATCTATTTTTTGTATTTTCAAATTCAAAATGGCCACCGTTTTCAAAATGGCTGCCCAACAAATAAGAAATTGAAGTGTGCAAATCGTAATTTTGACGTATGTATGATTCGTACACTTTGTTAATTTACTAGTAGATTTTACTATTTTGTACATTTACTCATGAAAGTATCTGAAGGTGCAGTGTGTATAGTTTTTGATAGAAACTGTTGAAAACTAGAGATGCCTGAACATGCTATATTCACATCAGAAATGTGTAGGTGATTGATCCTCACGTGTTTGTTTCCTCGTAATCCTCACATCCATTTGTTGTGTGGCATTTTATTTCTCTGTTTATTGTTTATCATAAAGGAGTGAATATCCTTGCACTACCAGGGCACACTGGTGACTTCCCTGCTGTGAAACCTAGCATGGGGTTCAGTGTCAGCTAAGATGTAACTTAGTGTCCCAAATGTTTTCTAATTTGCCCCATTTAAGTTAGATAACCGTACCTGAATAGACAGGGTGTGCCAACGCGGGAGAGCCGAGTCTAGAATGAAGGGGCATAATTCATTCGGATGGTGTACAGATCGCACGGGACTTAAATGGCACTGGATGAACGATCGGGCTAGGAGTAGTACATACACTGTGTGAACCTAGTTGTATCCCATACATGAAAGTGCATACTGTTAAAGGTAGTGAAAGGATAAACCCTCGGCCTTTAACAGAGACCAATGTTCTAAGTGTTAGATTGGTACTAGTGTAAGTTATTGCTACAGTTTACAATTTAGAATTGAAGTGTACGTGTAAATAAAGCAGAGCCAGTATGGAGGAAGAATGCTATTTTCCTTGGAAGTTTAAATGCACAGATTCGAAGAAGAAAGAAGTCTTGATAATTGCTAAAGCTAAGAGGATAGAAAATATCATAAGATGCAGTAAAATATACAAAGATGAAATCCATCAGAAACTGCAGTTGCAATATGATAATGACAAGGATCTAAGTTTGAAGGTCCATGCATAGCTCATGTGTGAATAAATACGTTCATCCAAAACAGGTTCAAAGGGCCCTGCCAGGCCAAAAGAAAGATGAAGAAGAAGCAGATGGTGCACCTAGAAAACGATCAAGACGTTCTGAACAACTGAAGTTCAATTTCTTTGAGCACTGTATATTTTGTGGAGAAGATTGCCAAGTTAAGAAGGACCCCAAGCATCCATCAAGATGGAAACCAGCATATCCCTGTGACAAGTTAACAGGCCAAAAAAGAAAATGTTCCTTAAGACAGAAATCCTTGCAAAATGTGATGAACGGAATGATGACTGGGCAGCACATGATGACTGATGACATACAGATGTTTATGCACTTCTTCATCATTACCTGGAACAAGGCATACAAACACCAATGTTTATGGAATCAACTGTAAAAGAGAAAACTGTTGTTGATATCCAGGCCACTGTAAAGAAACATCAGAGCATAATTCCAGCAATATTGGCAGGTCATGCTCTTACTGGATGTGATACAGTGGCAGCATGTTTTGGTATAGGAAAAGGAAAGAGGTTGAAAGTACTGAAAACAGGTCTGAATCTGGATATGATAGGTAATGCTGAGGCTAACTGACCTGAGGTGTTGGAACAGGCAACAAAATTCATAGCTTCCTGTTATGGACAATCAAAGACCAATTTTATGTCTGAGGCCAGAGTAAGTGTGTGGACTTCAAGAACGGGGAAGTCGGGAGCAACAGCTACTCCCAAGATATGTTCTCTTCCACCTACTACAGAGGCCTTCATTGAGAAGGTCAAGCGGGCTCATCTGCAAACATGCATATGGAAGAATGCCCTGCAACTAGATCCACCAGATTTGGAACCCACAAGTTATGGATGGATCAAAGAAAGCAGAACAAAGTCACTGCTGCCTACAACAGTCCCTACCAATGTTCAGCTAGCACCGAATCATATACTAAAGTTGATAAGATGCACATGTTCAAGTAAACAGCCATGTAAGTCCTCAAGATGCGCATGTAACAAGTCGAGGCTACCATGCAAAATGTTTTGTGCTTGTCAATCCTCCATTGAATGTTGCAATGATCAAACACGAACAACATTTGATCAGGATTATGATGATGATTACTATTTACCTCACGAATTATGCATTTATGCCCATAAGAAATTGAGGACTCAAACGATCTGACTAAAAAAACTGGCAATCTTTATTAATTTCATGTTGAACAAGTAATATTCTTATATACTAGTATAAGTATAAAAAAAGAAGAAAAAAAAAGCAGCCATATTGAAAATGGTGGTCATTTTGGATATGAAAATACCAGAAAGGAATTTTCTAGGTCAAAATACCCTGTAATCCATGTATTGGTTGACCGGTTATGTCAATTTGTAAGGAAGTTATGGTATATTATGAATTTTGATATTTCCTTGGCGGCCATTTTGTTTTATGCTAATTATCTCAAATTGCCCAAGGTCGACAGCGAGCCAACCAAGATATTTTTTAAACTGGATATATGGGCAAACAAAATCCACCGAAAAAAAAAACTAAAGACCCCAAAACAAGGTTGAGACTGGTGGCTGCCGGACTATATTACGTGTAAGTATATATACAAAAGAAGTAGAGACGTGTTCGCAATAATAATTATTATTTCCTGCTTTCTTTTTCCATTGCAAATCTTGCCCATGGTTTCAGTGCCCCTTGGCATGTTAATATCAAATGAACTGCACATGCACTAACTCTTTTTCTAAGCGATCTCTAACAATAGATATCTCTAATAATAAATGTCTTAGTTTTGCTATCTGACATAAGATTCAGGATTTTTTTCTATTTTAATAATACTATCTCCTTTTGCCTCATGATCTTGTTCTTGTTTTCTTTCTGCTTTCATGTAGGTCGGTAGGTAGTTGCTTTCTGTCGGCTATTATTATTTATTTAAATTTGTTGTGAGCCAAGTTCAATTTCCTTAGTGAAAAATAAGTTCTGAAAACTGACGATTTATCCTCGTTCAGAAGTCACTGTTTTTCTTCTCAATTGCAGGTTTATTTTTCTTGAAATAATACATTGTTGTTTTTTAATTACAGGGCTATTGGTTTCTGGCGCTTTCTTTTGGGTGAACTGATCAACGGCAGCTATCAATCTAGTGGACCCTCCCTAATGATCCTTGGGAGTAGACTGTGGGCTACTATAAGACCATAGTCCGGTAGACTTTCATCTGCCACACACTTGAACACCTGCTGGCACATCCATCCAAATCTTCGCAGGAGGAACCCTTCCTTCAGGTGGAGGAAACTGACAACCTCTCAGTGTCTGATAACGATTGACTGAATGACTTAATTGTTTGACTAAGGCGCGTTTTAGGCATCATACAACATTGATTTAACACTGAAGTACATGATTATTGCTCAAATATAAACGTTAACCAGTATGTGCAACTTGACCGACGTATAATAAAAGACGAACGTTTATAACAGAATAACGAGATATGGCGACGCTAGAGAGGTGCCCGGAGGGATGTTCACGATGTTTGGAAGAGTTAGTCTACTCTATTTGTAAAATAATGGGATCAATCAAAGCGCGTGTTTTTTGGCATGCTAAGTATTACCATTACCAGCCAATGAAGTCATCACCTCAGTTCACCTGCATTGTAAACATTTAAGTAAATCATGCATTAATCGTTTGCTGCCCCGCGCTGCCAGGCTTGCTGGGAACCAGGACCAGCACAAGGCTCTGTCACGCCGGACTAGAACCCTCCTGGGGAGAGACAAGGAGAGGTATGTCAGGAGTCTCGCTGAGGATGTCGAGGGTCATTTGAACGCTAATGACCTCCGACCCGCCTACCGAGCCCTGAAGAAGCTCCGTTCCAAGTCTCCTTCTCGGGCAAGTGCTATTCGAACAGCAGATGGGCGCCTTGTGTCGGACATGGATGGGCAGATGGCTCGTTGGGCTGAGTGCTTTGGGCAGTTGTTCACGGTGGACCCTCCAACTGAGCAGCTTCACACCACTGGGTTACAGGCAGTGGATGCCGATTCTCCCATTGACGAAACCGCACCCTCTCTTGACGAAGTCAGAGAGGCTGTAGCAAAGTTGAAGGGTGGAAAGGCAGCTGGTGTTTGTAATATCAGTGCGGAGCTCCTCAAAGCTGGGGGGTGAGGCCATGATCAGCGGGTTGCATGCTGTCCTGACTGCCGTGTGGCAATCAGGTACCATTCCTCCTGACTGGAAAAGGGGGCTGGTCGTCCCTATCTGGAAAGGGTAAGGGGACCGTCAGGACTGCAACAATTACCGCGGTATTACACTGCTCAGCGTACCAGGCAAGGTGCTTGCCCATATATTGCTGACACGAATTCGCAGTCATCTGGTGAAGCATCAGAGACCTCAGCAGTCTGGGTTCACGCCTGGTAAGTCAACAACGGACCGTATCCTAGCGCTTCGTGTCCTGGTGGAACGCCGACGTGAGTTTCGACAGGGGATGCTTGCAGCCTATGTTGATCTCAAGAAGGCGTTTGACTCAGTGCATCGTGAGTCACTCTGGGATCTTCTGCGACTTCGAGGGATTCCTGCAAGGACTATTGGTTTGATAACTGGTCTGTATTCTGGGACTGAGAGTGCTGTGAAGTGTGGGGCAGGTGTATCCAGCTTCTTTCCTGTGAATACAGGAGTGAGGCAAGGGTGCGTCCTTGCCCCATCACATTTCAACGCTTGTATGGACTGGGTATTGGACAAGGTTGTAGATCAAAGTGATTGTGGAGCATCCGTTGGCAACACCAAGCTCACTGATCTTGTTTTTGCCGATGATGCAGTAATCTTTGCTGAGTCGCTGGAGGTCCTGGTGATGGCTCTCGAGGCGCTGCACGAGGAGGCAAAGCCTTTGGGACTTGAGGTCTCCTGGCTCAAGACCAATTTCCAGGTGTTTGGACACTTACTAGATGAAGCAGTACAGTCTGTTCATGCGTGTGGCGAGGACATTGAGATCTTGGAAAGTTTTACATACCTAGGTAACTCAGTCCATAATGACGGCGGGTCACGTCAAGAAGTCTTACGGCGGATTGGCATAGCCCACGGTGTTATGGACTCGCTCAGCGGGAGTATTTGGCGTTGTCGGTACCTGTGCAGGAGGACAAAGATCCGGATCTTTAAGTCGCTTGTGATCCCTGTCTTACTCTATGGCTTTGAGACATGGACACTAAATAGTGACTTGAAGAGACGAATCAATGCCTTTGGTAATAAGTGTCTTCGCAGAATCATGGGGTATTGCTGGGATGATTACGTATCAAATCAGAGATTGCACCGTGAGACTGAATCGAGGCCTATTACCTGCATAGTCCGTCAGCGCCAACTTCGGCTATATGGGCATGTGGCACGGCACCCTGAAACTGATCCTTCCCATCGGTTTGTATCTGTAAGAGACAATCCGGCGTGGAGGAGGCCAAGGGGGCGCCCACAAGGCTCGTGCTCTGGGGCAAGTTGATGTTTCTTGTAGAGAGCTGCTTGGTATGGGAAAGGAGCTTGCATGGGAACTCGCGCGTGGTGACCCCCGGGAGTGGCGTCGTAGGGTGGGCGAGGCGACGCGCCCCCCGGCGTATGCCCCCAATGATTGATTGATGAATTAATGAACTGATCCGTAAGGAAATAAATATTCAAAACACTTAACCGGCATATAACAACATTATCGATAGCGGAGGCAAATGTTACACAGTGCCGGAATACAATGTGAAGGTATGTCAACATTTTGACAACTCAAGATATATGGTAACACCACCTATCCTGCTGGCAGCCGCTCACGTCCACCCCTAACCACACCTCACAGTCATCTACCTCACACGTGCCTTGCTGAAGAAGACAGGTCAGCTGCCTCGCCTGTGAAAACCTCGCAGGATCTTGCCAGGACTCATAGGGTTCCTCAAGGGATCCTCGCAGCCCTAAACAACACCAAAAACCAAGACGTTTCACAGATGATAGATTTTCCTAATTTTACCCCATAGACGAACACTTCCAGACGTCGTGAATATGCCAAACCAGCCATGCCATGCCTTACCAAATTAGGCACATATGTCTATATGAATCCAGGAACAATGCATGGACAAAGTCCGGTGTCCGGGCAGCATATTGCCGAAGTCCATTGTTGTACGGGACAAGGGGAAATTGGAACCAATCAGCGCACGCAGAGAGTGCGGGGGTGTTGGGAGGCTAAAGCCCCGTCCACACTGTGCCTAATGCAGAGATTCACGAGGCAAGTGGATTTGTTGAATGCCCACGCGCGTCCAGACTGTGCCTCACCGCCATGGCGATGAGGCAACGCTCCGGCATAAGTTCAATTGATGTTCATTGCAATTTTTGACCACCTAAATATTTTTGCATTGAGATGTATCATATACCGTTAGAACCGGGAAAAGTGTGCTGATTCCGAGACAGTAAATAAAACTTCAATGCAAGCAAAATTACAGGAATAACAAGGAGTTGAATAAAAAAAGGTGTGAGAGGAAAACCCCCCCCCCCCCACTATTTCGCTTTATTCTTATTATCTTATTCGTGGTATAATTTACTGCAATTTATTTATATTCATGACACGCAGTAATGTCTCGTCAAGATGATGGAATGTTCAGTCTTCCTAAATATCATCTCATTCATCTGGTATTTTGATAATACCGTATATTAATACATATCATGGAGCGCGGCGAGCTACGTCTTACCTCTATGAGGTCAAGTGGAGCACTGAGGGACCTCAGCACGTCCATCTAATCGGGCTGGGTTGGATTAGCTCTGCACGTTGCATGGCGGTGTTGAAACCCTCGATTTTCAACAGCGCCACTAATAGCGCGCGCGTCATGAGGCACAGTGTGGACGGGACTTTACACTCAGCCGTCCATCCACAACATTTACGGGTAATTTTGCTCATTTTGTGGGCAGATATAGGACGTGACTTTTATTAAATATTATATATCTACATATGCTGCATACTTAACAATTATGGTGTATAATTTTGTTGATATGTTCTTAATATGTAGAAGACAGAGAGAGAGAGAGAGAGAGAGAGAGAGAGAGAGAGAGAGAGAGAGAGAGAGAGAGAGAGAGAGAGAGAGAGAGAGAGAGAGAGAGAGAGAGAGAGAGAGAGAGAGAGAGAGAGAGAGAGAGAGAGAGAGAGAGAGAGAGAGAGAGAGAGAGAGAGAGAGAGAGAGAGAGAGAGAGAAACAAGTGAACAGAGGCGAACAGCACAGTAGCAGATTATTTTTTGGTGAAGGACCTTCCTTTCTTTCGCAGGATGCACGTTGAAGCAGGTGCTTTTATGTTCGTATCATTATAAGTTCTTCCAATGCTTCTTTCCTTCTCCATCTTCTTTTGTTTTAGCACTTACAAGTGCTTGTGGGCCCTTCGGACCCAAGTATTGATGTTTGTAGTAGTAGTATATATTAGACAACATGTGATTGCAAACTCCAATCGTGTTGTTGCTGTCGTTGGTCACTGGTCAAAGTGCCTCTGGGTAGACCACGTTCCGTGTGATTCCAACCCTTTGTGTTCCGTGTGATTCCAACACACACACACTCACACGCACACAAACATCCATGAGTCTACTGAGATTGTGGAATGCGGCAAGACGTTACCGCAGAGTTAATTCCTGTAATCTAATACTCCTAAAAGTGATTTTAGCACAAAACCCCCCTTCAAAATGATTCAATCGACATGGGACCATGCCGCTTCCCACATACGATTTATTTGCGATTTTTTGAGCCTACTCTCATCAAAATTGAATTTACAGTTTCGGCTACCCAAAACAAACAGACAGACACACAGACACACGGCTACTCCTATAGTATATTAGATGGTATGCTTTTGTTTTAGTACTTAGACATGGTGAAATGCAGAGTATACCTGATCCCTCAAGAAGTATAGACTGAGGCCACTCCCAAGTCATCTCCCCACCCTCAGGGCCTCAGGTCACTCTCCCCCATTCTTTGTTTCTTTATGTCTCTATTTCTAAAGACTTTTTCGACTTCTCTCTCTCTCTCTCTCTCTCTCTCTCTCTCTCTCTCTCTCTCTCTCTCTCTCTCTCTCTCTCTCTCTCTCTCTCTCTCTCTCTCTCTTCTCCTCTCTCTCCTCTCTCTCTCCTCTCTCTCTCTATCTCTCTCTCCTCTCTCTCTCTCTCTCTCTCTCTCTCTCCTCCTCTCTCTCTCTCTCTCTCTCTCTCTCTCTCTCTCTCTCTCTTCCCATGTCTTCTTCTACATATAAGGAACATATCAATAGCATTATACATAATCATTATTAATTATACAGCATAAATATATATTATCTGATAAAAGTCCCGCATCATTACCGCCCACAAACGGAGCAAGTTACCTGTTAATGTTGTGGATGGACGGCTGAGTAGCCGCCCCCCCACCCCCCCACAGAACAGTACCCTCTGCTAGCGTCGCAAAATCTCAAAGGATCGCTACAAAATCTGGCAAGGAAGTCCAGATGCATCCTGTCTCTGTGTGGGGCTGCACCTGGCCCTCGTACTGAAAATATTGTTTCAGTAACCCAAAACATAATTATCAGGACTACCTTATTAAAGGGAAAATATGAATATAACGATGATATATTTGACAATCTCCATCCAAGATTTTACGCATTGCTAATAGGTTTTCTTACATTAAGAATTTTTAAATCACTTCAGCTTCCTATTTTTAATATTATTTATTTATAGAGAATGAACATAACACAATGGGCAACTATGTTAACCTAGTTCCTTGCACTGATGTCACGATCTAGCCAAATCCCACCCGTCGGCGCTCTGATATTTTTGGTGGAGGACCAACAGCTGGTTGGCGAGGCTACAAATATGCAAATTTTCCCCTACCACATATTTGTTTATCAGTATAAATGATATACTGTTATTTTAGGAAATGTTTGTTCTATAATATTATCACATAAAACACAGTAAAACACACTAAATAAATGCCATTATGAGACTCTGAAGCAATATGCATGAATTTAATATTCACTTAAAGTCGTTGCCATTTAAATTTTGTGAGACAACTCATAACATGGATCATATCAATAGAAGCGGGATTACATCCTCTTTCCATTGATATATTTCGTTTTCTGATCAATTAATTAGCACCATGCATAAAAGTAGCGTTAACTAAATAAATAACATCATCAATCGAGGTATAAACGGGTAAACACAGGCGGCTAGTGGAGTTTTTTGGCCCTCCAAGCTCGCGTCTCCCGCGTCTGTTGTCTGCACAACGAGGGCTGTGACGTAACGTGCAAGGAGCCTATTGTGCCACTCCTAATATCTGGAATTCCCTGAACGCATACAATTATTAATAAAGTTATTTTTGAAAAACACGTGGAGGATTACTTTATTTCAAATCAGGAATATATCAGAAATTGAAGTAGGTACACTCCCCTAGATTAAACACTTTTTTTCACATTGAGGAAAGTCATTTTGATATGCTTGTTTATGATAGCTATATATAATACTGATATGCCTGTCAAGGAGCCAACACTTGCTCAGCAGGCTAGGCCATCACAATAATACTGTAAACTGGTAAATCATGTATTATAGTGTTATGTCAATAAAATATATTTGATCCCATATAATGCATAAAACATAACATTGGTGCATAAGGCCCCTGTACAGAGCAATCAACTGGGAGGGAGAAAAAAATGAACGCAGACGCCAAGGGATACCAAACTTCTTTGAAACTGTTTTAACCCCTTCACTGCGGCTGGTACAAATACGGTCTCTCAGCTATTTAAGGGTTCACTGCGGCTGGTACATATAGGGGTTCTGTATTTAAACTGCGCGCTCAATGATATTATGGGTAAATATTCGCTGTGATAGGCTTGTATTGCAACAGTGTCAAGTGTTGCGATATAATAGACCCTCTTTTTCTGCTTGCGTGAGTTAGTGTGACTAATGAGGTCAAGCGGTACAGTACGACATGTTGACGCTGTCGCGCCTCCACTTCAATGGCGAGGCTAAATAGTCAAGATATTCAACATATTCTTGATGGATATAAAACAGAAGTATGAATGAATGAATGAAACATTTATGTACCAAAATAAGCTGTATTATGTTGAGTAGTAAGTAGTTTCATTGTGCGTCTGGCAGCACGGTCACGGCCCTGTTGCTGCACTTTGACGTAACTCTTCACTTAGCTGGTAGCCTCCACCAAGACGAAACATAGATTTTCTGGTATGGAATGAGCATCCTATTCATTTAAGCACTTTAAAATATGATCAGTAATTATTTTATATTTTAATTAAGCCTGCCGCACAGGGGGGTAGGCCTATGAATTTGATATCCGCAGTGAAGGAGTTAACAAGAGATGAAATGTGATATTTCCAGTTCAGATTTTTAGTAAATGATATTGCAAGAATGTACATTGCAGAAGGAGACGTTGAGTTGAGGAGTCGAGTCATTGAAGAAAAGAGGAGAGTTGTATAGAAGAATATGTTGAGTGGACATGTGAAGAAATTGTGTTTATGAGGAATTGAATAAAACAAAGTTTGGCATCCGAAATAAATAAAAAAATTCAGAAAATTTAAAGAAGAAAGGCAAAACAATATTTGGAAGGGTCGAACGGAAGATGTTGGTAATGTATATGCATATATGAATTACCACGTGCAGGTCTATATACTGACGTCTTGTAGCTTCCTTATGTTCTAGTCAATCTAGTGTCTGACAACATAATAAAACAAACGTACCTGATACAAATAAGATGAAGTAAGCGGTAGCCAGTCGTAACAGCTAACTTTGTTTGTCATTTTCTTCCTTCGTTCTAGGCTTGCAGGTAATCTATACAGTTTGAATCCCTTCTCAGACCTATTGTTATATATGATGGCACAGCAGCACGGCATTACAGTAACTAAAGTCAGATACAGTAACTAAAAATAAGACTAAGAAACACCACTACTCACTCAATGTCAGCGGAGAGTCGCGGGATTCAACATGGTTCCCACCAGCCTTAATTAACATAAGAGCATATAAACATAAGAACATAAGAAAATAATTAAGCTACAAGAGGCCGTGAGACCTACACGTAGTAGTTCCTGTTACTTTACACAACCTACATCCACCTCTCATCCCCATCCATAAAATGTTCTAGCCTCCTTTCAAAACTCCTTTAAAATTGTCTAGCCTCCTATTAACTCCGTACTAACTACCTGACGACTGAGTCCATTCCAATCTCTTACCACCCTATTTGTGAACCAGTTTTACCCTATTCACATTTTAAATCTACGGTATTCCAGCTTCAATTCGTTACTTCTTGTTCTACCCTGATTACTAGCTGAACAAAATTTTCAAACATCTCCTTTATTGTAACCCTTTAACCACTTCAAAACTTCTATCAGATCGCCCCTTACTCTATGCCTCTCGTTGAGTTGAGTTGAAATGTAATAGCTTCAATCTCTACTCATAACTAAAGTTACGCATCCCCTGTATCATTTTGGTCATCCTTCTCTGTACTGATTCTAACAAGGGTATATCCATCCTGTAATACGGAGGCCAAAACTGAACCGCATAGTCTAGGTGAGGTCTGACTAGAGCTAAATAAAACTTTAGAATAGCCTAAGCACTTCTACTTTTAACACTCCTGGTAATTAATCCTAACACCCTATTAGCTCGATTTCTAGCCTTAATACATTGATTCCTAGGACGGAGATCTTAGCTTACCTGCACTCCCAAATCTTTCTCAACTTCTGATCTTTTCCGTGATACATTGCGTATAGTGTACCTTTTACCAGGATTTGTGTACCAACATTAATTACGCTACACTTATCAATATCAAATTCCATCTGCCACCTGACTACCAACTCATTTAATTAATCTCCTTGCAATCCCCTTTATCTTAGTCTCCTTGCAATATGTTTACATTAGACTGTGATCTGATAATCCTACCTACCTTAATATCATCAGCAAATTTGCTGATATCACTGCTAATACCACTATCCTAGTCGTTGATGTAAATCATAAATAGTAATGGACACAAAATCGACCCTTGTGGCACCCCACTTTTTACTTGCCCCCATTCAGATTTAAAACCATTAATTGTAACCCTTTGTTGCCTTTCACTTAGCCAAGATCTAATCCAACGAAGAACCTTCTCATCTATTCCATGAACCTTAACCTTATTTAAGTCTCTCGTGTGGTACCTTGGCTGATGCATTACTAAAGTCCAGATATACTATATAAAATTCTCATCATTATCTGCTGTCGCATAAGCTTTCCTATAAAAGCTCAATAAATTAGTGAGACGTGATTTACCCTTGGTGAATCCATGTTGTGAATCATTTGCCAGACCATGCTTTTCTAGATGCTCACTAATGTTTTTTGCAATAACATATTCCAATGATTTATCTATAACTGGCATCAGACTAATGGGTCGATAATTTGACATTAATCCTCTTATCACCCTTCTTAAATATGGGAACTAAATTATCCCCTTCCTCCACATTAACGGCACCTCCCCTATATCAATCAATTTCCTAAAAAAAATATGCACTAACGACTCACTAACAACCTCTTTGCATTCTTTTAATTCCCTGGGATAAACCTCATCTGGTCCTGGTGACTTAAAGTTCTTCATTCTATCTATACCTTCTTCTACCATTTCCCTAGTTATCACAATATCTTTGAGTTTATCATCATCCTTTCCTATCAACATCAGTTCATTATCAGGTACCATCTGCATATCCTCATGAGTAAAAACACTTAAGAAATATTCATTAAAAATGTTACACATATCCTCATTAGAACTTACAATTTTTCCCTGCTCTATTGTTAACGGTCCCACCAATTCCCTAGTCTATGTCTTAAAGACCTGAAGAAATCCCTTAGGGTCGGTCTTTGCCTGGCCAGCAACATTAATCTCATTATTGTTTTTTGCTGTTCTTATTAACTTTTCCACTGTTCTAGCCATCACATTATACTGATCTTTGTTCACTTGTCCTGCCCTAACCATGTTTTACATATTTCTTTTAACTTCTATGTTGTGCTTTAAACTCGCAGTCATCCATTTGGGGTCGTTTTTCCCTGATTTTATCGCCCTATAAGGAATAATAATTTTCTAACCTGCTATCGAATTGCTGACAAAGGCAATATAATCCTTTTTCCGCACTGACCTTACCGATTCCCCCCTCCGCCCCGACCACAGATCTCATCTCACTCCTTCCTACCCCAGTTAATCCCTTCCAGGAGTCTTCTTAATCCTACATGATTAACCTGTCTGAAGTCAGGTACTCTATGCTTCTTAACACTTGGCCGCCAGGGTGGCAAGGTTGGTAGAGACGTGAGCTCGCAATCTGCAGCGTCCCTGTGCATTCGGTCAGCGGTTCGAGTCCGCCTAGTTCGTGCTGACGTGGCGGCGCTTTGTATAGTCAATAACCCTGTAGTTGGTACTTGCAAAGTGTCTAGATAGGATGAAAATCTTATCTTATCTTCTTAACACTTTTAGATCCTTATCACCACTAATGTAATACTACATCAATAGCACCATATAACTGTTGTTTTAAAATGTTTACACATAAATAATTTATTTCTCAAATTCTGTACATTGATTTTCAATATAATAAAGTTTCCTCTCTGAAAATACACCAGCGGGCCCTAACTTCTGCGGGCTATCGGAGGCATGTTTGCCGCTGGTGGCCGCCGTTCGCCGCTCTAATGCCTACGTTGGCCCGCCGGTGATGGTTAGCTGGGCAGGAGGATCCGCCCGCAGTTCCTATGCTATAGCATCGAAAGCTCCCTGCCGCAACTTTGTTTTGTGGTACAGAGGGTCTCTGTGGTCCCACAAAAATGGTTTACACCTCACAAGCTCCAGCAAAGAAGCCTCAGAGGCCCGACACCACAGTACTTTGTTGGCCATCACTATCGAATGTCACAACCCTGGCACACTGGTCACTGGAGGCAGCAGGTGGTGTACTGTTAACACCTGTTTTCACGAGTTACTTGAGCGTAACTGCTTGAACCGTCTTGGAATCGGTTCTTGACACTATGTAGTTGTTTATTTCAGCTTTGGTATTTTGAATTAGGGCTTGCATTAACACTAAACGTCAAATAATATTCGTTGGAGGTGGTTTCACATTTTGGTTTTAGCCAAAACTTGCAATACAACACGCGTAGGATCGTCTTGCCACAAACGTGGCAATATTAGCAGAGTTTGAGCCGGGTTTGTGTTGCTGGTTGAATATTGACGGAAAAAGTGCTCGTGTGACCGTGCCTTTAATAAGGGTGGAATGTATGGATAGAAGCAATTGGAGACTCTTCTGTCGTGGTCACCCCCTTGAGGGACTTCACAGGAACAGGCATCAGAGTCGGTTAGATTATATTAACAAATATATTGGTAAATATTCCGCAGCAGTTGGCGGTAACTACTGCACAATATACATAGCCGAAAGTAACAGAGAAAAAGGAAGCTGCAAGGCCTGTGGAGCCCGCCAACTCCTGCGGAATATTAACCATTATTTTACGAGGGTGACTATTGCAAACAAAGAAGACAACCGGAAGCATGTCCAAACCTTCAATTTGTAGGGGGGTCCTACACTCCATTGCAAGTTGTGTCTTGTACCGCATGGCTATGCAGGCATATTGTGTCCTGTACCGCAAGCATAGAGTGGCTAGCTCTGCGCAGTTGTGCTGCGAGTTGCACTCAATGCATACGTAGCCTGAAAATCAAATGAATATATGTACATGTTTTATTTGTGTGTGTGTGTGTGTGTGTGTGTGTTGTGTGCGGGCATGCACCTGCATATGCCCGCTCTCACACACGTGTGTATTCATCTAGTTGTTGTATTTTACAAGGCCAGAGCGACGCTCGTGTGGCCCCGTCTCCATATCAACATTTTTATCATTCATCCTTAGTGCTTAGCGTTGGCCGAAGCTACCACCCCGGAGAGCAGGTCACAAACCCCGTCTGACACCCGGTACCCATTCACTGCTGGGTGGACAGGGGCTCAGGTTTTAAGGAAACAACCCATCTGTTTCCGCTCCGCCCGGGGATCGAACCCGGGACTTCTCGGTTGTGAACCGAGCGTGCTTCCCCTACACTACGGAGTACCCAATCCACTGTGTGTGTGTGTGTGTGTGTGTGTGTGTGTACATACTATATATTAAGGGCCTTCTCTACCCCCCCCCCTCCATTTTAGTTTTCTCTTTCTTATTTTTCTTACTTTTTCCCCTAAAAATAAGAAACCTCACATCTAATCAGCAGGGTGACTTACAACAACAAAATAACGACAACTAGGATAGTGTCTCTTCTACTATATATATATTTTTTTTTTAAATTAAAAATACAAGCCATTCACCCTTGTTGGATATTGAGGCCACAGTTCCTCTACATCAGTGTTATTCAATCTGGGTGGACAGTCCACCTAAAGGTAGACGAGACCGAGTGAGGGTTGGACGGCTGTCTTGGGGTGGACAGGTAGGTGGACGAGATCATGCCCACGTGTCGGTATAGAAAAGGGAAATAAATATATGGTATAAAACTAGGTAAAGGTGGGGATATTTTAACATATATAGGGAAAATAAATTGATTCAAACTGAAGGTGAGAAAATGCAAAAGCAATGTAAAAAAGAGGTGTTGTTCTGATTTTGAAGTCTTTGATACCTTTATGTCTGGCTGGCAGTGGCTGGGCACATGGTATGCAGACAGCAGAGCAGCCACTGGAGGTACGAATGTCCCCCTGGATTACCAAACACCTAACTTTGATGCAGGAAAATCTTGACTTCTATTTCAAAGACACTACAAGGGGTGGACGACATCAAAGAAGGTTGAAGAGCACTGCTTTACATCATACATACTTTCTGCAAGGTAAACAGAGTCTTAAGCATACGGAGAGACTAGCCCAGATGTCTCCATCTGGACTGAGATTTGAACCCTGGTCTTCTTGGTCATGAACCAATTACACATCTTTAACTGTCAAGTTGAATACAAGAAGCTCATGGCCAGAATTTACCAATACATAAATAAATACTTAACATTACTTTTTCAACAATAACTCTATAATGATACATCTCCCAACTTCCTTTGAAGTAGAAGGACCAGGAACTGCCGTTCTTCAGGAGTACAGCAGATTTTTGCTCTTTCATAGGTGGAGTAGATCCCACGGCAAAACCTGCAAATAAATATGAAACAAGGATGTAATACATTACCACGGAGAAAATAAATAGAAGTAAAATTTGTCTAACTGTCACTCTTCATTCTTTGAAAATATCTCTTGCCGTTTTATTCAATGAAAATTTTGATCTTTTGTTTTAAAAGGTCTTAAAGTCTGGTTATGTTATGTAAAGTGTGAAAGGATGAAGGTATTATGTCAAAATACCTTGCTATATACAAACATTTCAAAGATGGAATGAGGACAAGTTCAGACCATCCTAGAACACTTGTTGTGGCTTCTACCCCTAGTGCCCATAGTTATAAACACTTGAAAACAAATTTGGTAAAACTTTACCTTAAGTTTGCTCTACATTCTCTTAATATCTCTTATCAGTATCTCTTAATACCGAAATATACCGAAATACACCCAAAAACATACCAAAATATATAAAAATAAATAGCAATACGTTTTATTTTATATACACTGCGCGCCAAAGTATTGTTCGCGACATCATAACACAGCGCTTCCATACGGGAATTCAGAAAATGTACTCTATGGCAGCCTACTGACTTCCGAGAGAGATATCCTGCATCTGGCAACTCGTTTAAAGCACGGGCAGTCCATCAAGACCTTTGAGGAATTTCAATATGCCACTTGTCAATCATAGACGAAGCATTTTGAAAAGTATCACTTTACTCCCCGCGAGTAATTTGAGCAGACGTGCGCTGGTATTGCTCTCAGTATTTCCATAATGGGTGGCAAGAAAGACCTAACAAAGGACCAAATCAAAGTGATTGTATCCCTACACAAGGCAGATTTAGGCCATTTGAAGAAATAGCAAGGATTGTGGGTGTTACGAGGAGATGTGTGCAGAAATGGGTGGAAAGTTTCACGGTGGGTTGGCGGGGTGGCGACAGCCGCGACACCGTAACAGTATAAGTGGCCAGGGTGAGGATGTAAAACATCAGCAAGCACCCTAAATGTCATGAAACGTCAAGTGGATGCCCATCCTCAAATAAGAGCAAGAAAAATATTGCGATACGACTTCACCCTGGCCACTTATACTGTTACTGTGTCGCGGCTGTCGCCACCCCGCCAACCCACCGTGAAAACTTTCCACCCATTTCTGCACACATCTCCTCGTAACACCCACAATCCTTGCTATTTCTTCAAATGGTTTATCTGCCTTGTGTAGGGATACAATCACTTTGATTTGGTCCTTTGTTAGGTCTTTCTTGCCACCCATTATGGAAATACTGAGAGCAATACCAGCGCACGTCTGCTCAAATTACTCGCGGGGAGTAAAGTGATACTTTTTAAAATGCTTCGTCTATAATTGACAAGTGGCATCTGAACATTCCTCAACGGTCTTGATGGACTGTCCGTGCCTTAAACAAGCTGCCATATGTAAGATATCTCTCTCGGAAGTCAGTAGGCTGCCATAGAGTACATTTTCTGAATTCCCGTATGGAAGCGCTGTGTTATGATGTCGCGAACAATACTTTGGCGCGCTGTGTATTAGGGTGGAGCGTATATTCACGGTTTTGGATTTTGCTATGGGGGGTAGTGCGGAAAAGGTGTGAATGAGCATCAAATTAACGTGTGCAAAATATTAGAACTCTACAACAATATCTTCTGCCTCCCCCACCGCACTGAAAAATGAGAAAATGGGAAAAAAGTTCCCCTGCGTCAGCGTTACCACACGTTTACATATTAAATGCAATGTTTTTTGGGTAGTGTGCAAATAAATGTGAATAAAATGCACTACAAAAAATATTAAATACTTATTCTTCTGTGAGAACATCTTCTGTCTCCCCAAATACTGTGAAATTTAAGAAAAATGCTGTAAATATCGGAATTTTATATAAATATGACACTTTGCATTAGCCGTCACTTTCTATACTACGAGGCTGAAATGCACAATACATACAAATCACACCATGCACAAGCATGAAAAGCCCTGTAAACTTCATCACTCATTCATACAATTTGCCGAGAGATGCAAGTACACAGGGCTACCGCGCGTGACTCATTGCATCAGTGACACTGATGCAATGAGTCACGCGCGGTAGCTCCAGCTACAACTGTAGCTGGAGAGAGACTGATTCAGTGTCTCTCCAGCTACAGTTGTGAGTCGACGTATGTGTGCGGCGCTGTGCGCGGTTGTCGATTGTTGTCACTCAGCGTTGTTTATCACGAGATCTCTTGCTTGATAAATATCATTAAAGTTTTTGTGTTAGGAGTTCATAAACTAGTTTTCATTACATAAAATTCTTATCAAAATAGACTATATATTATATAAGGACAGCAGCATGGCTGACGTCCCAAGATTTAACCGTAGTAATGCCTGTGTTGTGTTCGGCCATCCAAGTAAACATCAAGGTCTGAATCTTCCCACTCATCAAGATGTCATGAAACACTATCTGTTTGTTAGGCAAGAACTGAAGACTTCAAACAAAGAGCCTACTTTTAGCGATATAAGCGACTGCGTTGTTCATCACGTTAAGAGCATCTGGGAAAAAGCATCAATTCCTACAGTATCTCGGAAACTAATATGGGACATGTTAAAAAGTTATCATGCAAAATATATGAAATTGAAGAGACTAGTTGAATCAAGAAAGAGTGAGAAGAATATGCAACGATTGAAGGATTTTCAAGCACAAGCTCAAAAGTTATTTGATGTAAGCACTTGCAAATATCAAGATTTGAATTTATGTTCATGCTCTTATAAAAAAAAAGTACCAGCTGCAGAAAGGGCGTTCCTAATAGACCAGAGAAGTACAAGGAAGATGGTAATTGGTCAAATTGATGCTTGTTCAACAGTTAAAATAAAAAAGAAACACCAGAGAAAACTCTCTGACTTCTTGCGGCTTCGCCCATTTGAACAAATGCCATCCACTAGTAAGGAACCAGTTGATATTTCAGAGGAGTCAGATATGCCAAATGAAATACTGACATCCACAGAAGACAGTTCTGACAGTAGCAGTGCGTCAGAGTATGAGCCTAGTGCAAGTACAGTACAAAGAATTGAGAATAAGCAGGAAAAGCAGAAAGTGTCCCTTGACTCCATGGCAATAATGTCAGACAAAATGGGCGTGTCTGACAGATCGGCTGCAACACTGGCTTCTGCAGTCTTAGAGGGAGCTGGACTTGTGAATATCAGTGATTCATCATTAGTAATCGACAGAAGTAAAGTAAGGAGAGCCAGGAAAAGGACTAGGTCGCAAATTGATGACGGTGAATCAATAGGACCACTGGAAAGCATTTACTTTGATGGCAGAAAGGACACTACAAAAATCGGAGAAATAGTTGGAGGAAAACAATATGTTAGGTGCACACAAGAAGAACATGTTACATTAATACAAGAGCCAGGATCATATTACCGTGGCCACATAGTGCCGATTTCAGGATCTGCTCGGTGTATTTCCGCTTCAATACTTGATTACCTGCATTTACATGAGATTGATACCAGCCACATCATAGCAGTGGGATGCGATGGAACAGCTGTTAATACAGGCCACAGAGGAGGTATTATAAGGTTGCTAGAAGAAAAACTTGAAAAGCCACTCCATTGGTTTGTTTGCTTGTTACATGCAAATGAGCTACCTCTTCGTCATCTGATAAATCATATCGATGGTCAGACATCAGGACCGTCTACTTTCACTGGTCCTATTGGCAGAAGGCTTAACGACTGTGAAAATTTGCCTGTAGTAGAATTCACCCCAATTCCTAGTGAACCTATTGAATGTGATTTATCAGATTTGAGCACTGATCAAGCATATATGCTACAGATATTTAGAGCTGTAGCATCAGGTGAATGCTCGATCCAACTAGCCAAAATGAAACAAGGGAAAATGTACCATGCTAGATGGTTAACGACGGCAAATCGCATCCTCCGCCTGTACATTGCAGATGAAAGCCCCTCAGATGGATTGTTAGTGCTCGTCAAATACATTATGAATGTTTATGTGCCAGTTTGGTTCAATATCAAAATGTATCCATCAGCAATTTATGGAGCGAAACATGTGTTCTCATTGATTTCAAAGTCCCGTTTGTTGACAGACGACAACTTAGATACAGTGAACCGTGTTATACAAAACAATGCCTACTTTGCACACCCTGAAAATGTTCTTCTAGCGATGATACATGATGACTCAGCAAATATTCGAGAACTTGGATTAAGGCGTATCCTGAAAGCTAGAGACACTCAAGCGAACCGAAAAGCTGTAAGGATATTTCGACCGCCAAAACTGCTTCTTCAAGCTAGTGAATATCATCTAATGATTGACTGGCAAAGTGCTGAATTGACAGAGCCACCTGCTACAAAAATGATACCAACAGAAGACATAGCAGCCTACATCAGATCCCAGCAGAAACCATGTGCTCTTACAACATTCCCCTGTCACACGCAAGCAGTCGAAAGACATATCAAGTTAGTGACAGATGCTTCGATTTCCGTTGTGGGCGCAGCAGCCCGTGATGGTTACATCAGGAACAGAATAAAGGGAAGAAAAATACTACCCACATTTGAAACAAAGAAAGAGTATACTCTTAGTTAAATACATATTAACAACGGAAGGGAGGATGGGTGGGTAGGGCGGAACTCGCCGTACAGCCACCTCCTCGTGGTGAGTTCTGGATTATGTTATCTTTTCAATTTTATGAAATGATAACATAAACTGAGAGCTGTACAATGTTTGTTCTCATTATCTTACACAGAAAAGATCACACAATCAAGTGTAAGCGATTTTTGCAAGTATTGAGCAAATATGAAAAACATGCAATTTATCGCCAATTTCAGTATTTTTACAGTGTTTAAGTTCACTTGGGGAGACAGAAGATGTTCTCACAGAAGAATAAGTATTTAATATTTTTTGTAGTGCATTTTATTCACATTTATTTGCACACTACCCAAAAAACATTGCATTTAATATGTAAACGTGTGGTAACGCTGACGCAGGGGAACTTTTTTCCCATTTTCTCATTTTTCAGTGCGGTGGGGGAGGCAGAAGATATTGTTGTAGAGTTCTAATATTTTGCACACGTTAATTTGATGCTCATTCACACCTTTTCCGCACTACCCCCCATAGCAAAATCCAAAAACGTGAATACACGCTCCACCCTACTGTGTATGTATTATGTCTTGATACCAAATTACACTAAAATATGGTATCACGAGAGATTATATATATATATATTTCAAAAACTTATTTGGGTATTTATCGATATTAAGATTAATTCTGAAATCCGATATACACCCAAACACATACCCAAATACACTAAATATACAGAAATACGTTTTTTTTACCTATATATTATGTCTATTAATACCAATATAGGTAAATATTCCGCAGGAGTTGGCGGCGCCAACCAGCCGCGGCAGCCGGGCAATCACGCACCATCAGATTCGCATCTTTAACCTAAATAACTCAAAAAACCTATCCTAAACCTAAACCAGACTAAACCAAACCTAAACATTACCGAAATTTTACCTAACCAAACCTAAACTTAACCTAACCTAGCTATTAAAATTATATGTAAATGTTACATTTTTTATTTCCGAAAGTGAATAACTACTACACATTATACTGAGCCGAAAATAACAGCCAAAAATTAAGTTGTAAGGCCTGTGGATCCCGCCAACTCCTTCAGAATATTAACCCCAATATACTTAAATATGATATTACTTGACATAAGACAATACATGTATTTCAAAAAGGTATTTCTGTTATGTTTATGTGTTTCGGTGTATTTCGGTATTAAGAGACACCCCATCACTAGGAAGTTAAACACACATACTACAAATCAAATAATCGTCATATATTTTTTTCCATAGTTATTACTGAAATTACTGCAATTATTAAAATGGCCTGTCTTCACACCTCCAATTAGTGAAATACTAACTGAACCTATCCATATATATCCTAACCTTAGTCCTCACTTATCTTAACCTTGTCAACCCTCATCTTTGCACTGGGCACTCCACTGTATAATCCTATTTATTATGACTACACAGCTGTGTGACAACTGTGCTGACACTGGGTGGGGTGCAGTCAGTTCGTACACAAGTTGTTTCGTACACCAGTAGATTCGTAAATCAAAACGTTGTTTCGTATATAATACGAAACCATAGTCGTTTCGTACACTTAGCTCGGAGTTGAAAGTTTTTTGTACATGACAAACCTTCTTCGTTGTTGTGTTTCTACCCATTGTAATAGTTTCACAGTTTGTAATAGTCTCAGTATTTTTCGACGCCTAAAGTCAGTACCAGATTAATATGATATACTTTATCCATTGATACAAAAAACTCTCATAAGACTGCTATGCTTTTGAATTAAGAGTCAAACTTGACTACTAAAGTTACGAAACGACACCAGGTATATACAAAAAAAAAAAAAATCAGTGTACGAAACAACTAACAAAACCTGGGTACGAAACAACTTGTGTACGAAACTCCCTGTAACCCACTGGGTAGTAGCGTTATGTGCACCCTATACTGGCATCCCCTATATTCTGGGGATTTCCGTGTTTAGTAGGCATTACAATGGAGGGTTATTAGCCCTATTATCATTAAAGTATATATCACACAGTTTACTAACCATTTTGCAGAGGTAACATGACAATGAAGATTATCATACTTATGGAATAAACTTCTTACTGATAGTCTGGCAGCCAAATGCGATTTTAGGGGTATACCTGCAAATAGAGTATATACAATGTTTTTTTATTGATTTGGGTCACTGAGACCATAAATATTAACAATCCGCTTGATGATACCCTGTCACCTTTGAGCATTTTTTCTAATTTGCATAAAACCAAGATGGCCGCCAGTGTTCTATTGAATATACTATAATTAAGATATCTAGGTTTCTAGAAGGGATTTTAAACCAATCTAAAATGTTTTAACGGGGCTTTAAGACATTAGGAAACCAATGGAATAACTTTTTTTTATGATTTGACAAATCCTTAATTTGCATCAATCCAAGATGGCCGCCGTCAAACCTCTCGGGAGACCGGTTTTATGTCACCACATTCTGGATACAATTTTGGGTACATGTTAATGTAAATGATTCGTTTTAGTGTTTTGAAAATATAGAGGTCCCATATAATACATCTTATATTACAATTTAAATATATTAGCTTCATTTGCATATTCCAATATGACCGTTGTCAATCTGTTAACATTTTGCTGTACTTTTGATTGACATGCTTGATGGATCTAAATAGTGACAATATCATTGAACACCTTCAATATAATATTAGTAGTTTGTCATTGACGTATACGTTACAATATATTTATGCTGACAGACACCATGTCATAAAGTAAACTAATTTCAGATATCCATTAAATAGAATAAAGTGACTGAACAGTCATAATGTTCTAGTAGTGTGTATGCTGAGCAAGCCATGGCGCATAAATAAATCGTTCACATTTCTTCTCCTTTAACTACTGCGATATTAGAGTTTATAGTACATGACATTGTACACAGTTATGAACATGATGTTCCTCTCATTTGTCTGTGTTGGCATTAATACCTATATGTCTAATTGTCATCGTCGTCATCTGCATCAGAGGCTACATCACATTTTGTCAGTTCGTTATGACAGTCCTCAGCATGACATCCGCAAAATACAGTGCACGGTAGTTTACCGCTCACACATCCACATATTCCTGATTTGCAAGGTCTTTCACTTTCATAAGAGCAGCGAATCAGTTTCAGAATCTCTTGTGGAGCAAGGGACACATCTTCATGTATCGATTTAGGCAACATAGTCTTGGAACTGTCGTCACGAACGTATCCATGTTCTGTTGGATCTAGCAAGGGAGGGTCTAGATCCAAAGCGTGTTTCCACACAACTGCCTGCAGGTGTGGTGTGCCCGTTTGACATTTTTCAGAAATGCTTCTGTTGTCGGAGGTAGAGACTTCAGCTTTGGTATGGCTGTGGTGTCCTTTCCAACCTTTGTGGCCCATGACTTCTTCCTTGCCTCAGACATACTGCTACAGTCCTTGTGTCCATAGCATGCGGCCACAAACTTGGATGCCTGTCTTGTTATATCTGGTAACAATGCATGCGTGTCACCCAAAAGTGACAAGGAGTAGCCTTCTCGCAGTACTTTCAGTACCCTGACTTTACCAATACCGAAAGAGCATGCACATGTATCACAACCCGATAGGGCGTGCATAGACAACAGTCCATCTACTATGCTCTGCTGTTGTTTAACAGTAGCTTCTATGTCAATACCGGTTCTACCATGAATCGGCGATTCCATGATCATGTGACTGGTTAACTGTCGCTCAAAGTAGTGGTGAAGCAGAAGGAGGAAGACGTCGGTGTCATCTGCAATCACTGACACGCCTACTTGGCATTCAGTCGCAACTGTTACTGCTTGTTGAACAGTGATGCAGTCTGCCTCTTCATGAGATGTAGACATGTCTTCTCGGTGGATCATTACTCCCCCATAATTTATTTCAACAGGTGTGTTATTACTGCTAATGATGACAAGTTTTGGGTCATTGTGTAGTCTCGATGGAAGGTAGTGTCTCTGGTCAGCTCTTCACAGATCATTTCCATCAGGTGTGATTTATTTTCTGACACTGTCAGGACAACTTTCTGTAGGGGTAGAGGTGTATCTAGAGCCAGTCGATGTACTCTGCCTGCTTCTGTTGTTCTATTGCATCTGGTCGTACTCTTGGTACTGAAATCCTGGTACCTGTCGAACACGAGATAGACATCGCTAGAAGTAAGTTTCTGTTGGATGTACTGTTTGAAGTTCACAACAAAGTCGCGGACTGTCCCGTTCGCTGGCCAGTGTATTACCCAGAGGACAGCTGAACCATCTAGCACCCTACATTTGACTTTGGGTAATACGTTTCTTAGTGACATCTCAATTTGTAGTTGCTTCTTCAGCTGTGCCTTAGCCTTTCCCGTTCTCATGTCACCCGAGTCGTTGAACATCGATGTAGGCACCGGGGATAGCTCATACGATAGTAATGTCTTGATGTCTATTGTGACACGGCAGCTAGCCTGGAGTCCTATGACTCGTGAAAAGAGAAGGGTGGTATTGAACAACTTTGCTGTACCAATACTCACATGCTTCTTTGTTACTTGCATTGTCACCGTCTTCTTTGAAATGGGATTGTAGAAGCCATCTGGTCAAGAACCCTCGAATTCTTCCATTTGTTTGGTCCCAATGGCCACAGTCTTATCCACGTTCACTGAAACAGGTGCCACTCGACCACTGACAATGTTCACTATCTTGTCTGCTTCGTTGCTGGTGAACAGAGGATCGATGCTCCGATCTAACTTTTGACGAATGGTTGCCCTGTCAGCTGCGTCTGTGCAATCCTTGATTTTTGGTCCTCTTTGTGGGTGTCCTGTCTTGCTGCAAGATCTGGGTCACTCATACGGGCAATGTCTTCAACCAGCTTGCTTCGAATGTGGAGACCAAGTGCCCAAGTCTTCAGAGTGTCTGGTCGCAGTGTGATTCCAATGATTCCTCCATGACTGTGACCATACTTCATGAAGGGGGTTTCTATGAACATGTTACTCCAGATGCCGTTCAATACACCTGGAATGTGGTGCATGACATGTTCACCTTTCATGAATCTATCGCTGACCTCTGATGGCATTCCCTCCATTGACCGAAGGTAATATAGCCCATATCGTGCATAATTAACATGTCCGTTGGCAAAGAAGTAAGGCATCATCTGTTGAACAGCCTCTAGATGAAGTGGCCAGTCACCTTCCCTCTCTGCTCTGATGTACTGTATCATGATGAAGACGGGCTTGATAACCACATCTATCCACAACTTTGCCGTTCTGCTGCTTGCCACATCGTCAAGGCATAAGATGAGTTCATCATAACTTGCCATGTTATTGTCCTGTACTACGCAGCAGTTCCTCAGCAACAATGCGAAGAGCGCGCACATTCTGTGGGAACTTCTTTCCAGACAACATTTCTGCAACCCCCGAAAATGCTTCATTCATGACCTCTGCGAGTCCACTTTCTGCCATTAAGCTTCCAACTGCCCCAACAAAGCTCATTAGCATATGCATGCCGCCAAGACGCAGTACCACATGTTCAAACAGCTCTGGATATGTCCATATGATCTGTAATGATACCCTGTACAGTTGTTGATCACATGTAAAGATGGTAGACTCCTGGCCAGTTTGTGCTGTTAGCCTTTCAGCCTGTACTAAGGCGGTCATCATCGTATCGGGATCTGCTGGTGGCATGTCGATAAGAGGCATGTACACTGCTTTATTCTTGGGTGACAGGGACTACCCATGCTCTCGACACAGTTTTGTGTTGTATCCGTTGAACCCAGGACATGCATCACCAAACGTAATGTCTTTGATAAAGGCAAAGTCATTTACCTTAGCTCTCTCTTTTGCAATGACCTTGTGAGCCAAGAGCTTTAGAGGCAATACTACTCTCTTGGTAGCTTTCATGGGCATGTTTGGTTTCTTTGGTCCATTGTATCGTTGAATCTCCAATTCATATTGAATTGGAGATGGCATATCAGCTTTCTTCACACGGGGGATCGTTTGCTGCACAGCATCCTGTGATACAGATGTCTGTTGTGGCTGTGTCAGGAGTATAATGTGGACAAGTTAACAAGTAGAATGTGGACTAAGGAATGTGTGGACAACTTTCCATTTTGAGAAGATATGTCCGCATCAAAGTTGTCAACGACTGCCTGCACTAACCCCACATGACAATCAGATAAACCAGTCAGACTGGTTTCTGTGGCGGCTGCTACTGCGGCCGATTTCTTGAAGCGAAGAATTTTATCATATGGGCACGAGACTCCAAAATGATGCAGTTGTTTTACTATGTACTTTGAGTCTTTTATAATCATACCTAGTGCAATCTGAAGCGTTGTTGGGATGTTCCTGAGCAAACTGGTAACGATATTGGCAATGAGTATTGCTGGTAGAGTTTTGTCTAGTTTCGGCGATATTTTCGCTAGCAGATGAAATAGTGTGTCACTTACACAGTCTGCGGCACTGTCGTTGTCGATTCGGATGTCATAATGCCGTTTACTGTGCTCTACATCTTGGAGTTCTTGAATGATCTTCTTTCCCACACTGTTGATTGCACTATCTCACAATACTCATCAGATGGAACCAGTTTTAGGAAACCCAAGGTTTTGCTTCTGAATACAACGAGGTTAGCTACGCCAGGAGACGATAGCACAAGGAGATCTTCACCAAAGTGATGTGAAAGTTGTTTCACCAATTGTTTTCGTGCCGTCAGTCTGGTACCCCCAGTGTCTATCTTACAACTGGAACAACTCTACAGAGTTCCAGATTTGAGAAAGGTCTTGACCAAGTTCGGTAACAAGCGCATTGAAAGCATCGTCATATTGTCCAGCATGTGATACGCTTGCAGATGCATACTTGACCGATCTTTCGCCCAGGAATTTCGACATGCAATCAACATGGTAACGAGCATCGGCAGCATGCAAGTCACTGAACGCTCCCAGGACACGTACTCTCACTTCGCTAGCCCAGCCATCATTTCGAGTATCACATGTTTCAAGAATTAAGTCTTTGAATGATTTTGCACCACTACCTCGATCAGCGGTCCTGCATAAAACAGCACGTCTGCAGCGATCGGGGTGCTTTGGATCCGATTCAATATTACACGGAAAGCCACATAATATGCAATGGTGCAGGAACTCAAATTTAGATGCACCAAAACGTTGTTGTTTCTTTAATATACTTGCCGACCTCTGTGGTGGGATTCCTTGTTTTTTGAGGTGTCTATTTGCCTGTTGTTGTGAAACATATGTCGACACACAGTTTATGTGACACTGAATCGTAAGGTCACTGTTAGCGTCAAGTTTTTCTTGTAGCACCACATGTAGGTCATCACCATATTGTTTGCTATACTTGATGATTGTCTGTATTCTTGCACTCCCAGCAGAGCTCAAGTCTTTGGCACCAGGATCACATCCAAACTTCCACTTGAATTAACACTCTTCTTCCTCCATTTTTCTTTCACTGAAAATAGAATATATTACATTAGAAAAAACAACGAAACATTGAACTGTATACTTGTGCTGGTGTATTTAGCACATGAGTTATAAGCTTATCTATAAGTAATCTATGTCTATGTATTAAAACCTAATTGGTAGCTCAGATTTAATGCGTGGCGGACTAAAAGTCTCCCGCGTGCAGTGTGTAACGGGACCTTGACGTACAGAGTCGGGCCCGTCGTTCTCCTAGCATTGAAAGAAACTAAAGTGACTATTCCGTATCCTTTCCCTGCTGAAGGATACCTTTCCACGCCTAGGATGAACCACCACACTTCGTGGCAGCGTTCCGAGTCCTACGACTCCGAAGAGGGCTCCTACAGGAATAAATAACATTATCAAAAAGCCGGTTGGCTCATTGTGTTATGAGCGCGAAAACCCGGCCACCTAGTTCTTCAACGCTTCTTGAAAGGTTCCAAGTGCCTAAAGTGTGAGTGGCTTTTACTGACGGTAAGCGAGTGTTCCAGTGTTGTCTTCTGCCTCGCGTCCTCTATCTTCAGGACCGAAAAAGGATTTTACGTTGAAGACAGACGGTGATTGGTGTGTGATTCGCGGAGTGTGTTGTTCGTTTATCTGCACGTCTTCAGAGGATTACTTCGCCGGGCATGCAGTCTCTACACGTCTACAAGTGGATTTCTTCATCTACGCTTTTCTGTCTCCTCTTACTGTCTCTATTCTAATTTTAAATCCAAAGCTGGCTGTTGCGTATATGTGCGCAATGACATCACATGCTCTCGTGCCCCACGCCCTTTAATCTTCCGAATTTTCTACCATCTGGCTTCGACTTCAATGTCACTCTCTTACTAAATGTATCTGTGCTGTATATCTCTCACCTAACTCCTCTGACTATGTAAAATTCTTCGACTATTTAACATCAAAAGTGGAGCACATCTCATCTCATTTTCCTTTAGCAGAAATTTCCATTCTTGGGGACTTCAATGTTCACCACCAGCTTTGGCTATCATCTTCTTTCACTAACCAGCCTGGTGAACAAGCCTACAACTTTTCTATCCTCCAAGACCTAGAGCAGCTGGTGCAGCACCCTACCCGTATTCCTGACCGCCTTGGAGACACGCCCAACATTCTTGATCTTTTCCTAACTACTAACCCTTCTGCTTACTCTGTGAAACTATTCTCTCCGTTGGGTTCCTCCGATCACAATCTTATTTCTGTAACCTGTCCTATCGCTCCGGTACCGTCTCGGGACCCACCTAAGCGGAGGTGCTTCTGGCACTTTAACTCAGCTAAGTGGGAAGACCTAAGGCAGTACTACTCTGATTTTCCATGGAATGATTACTGCTTCCATGTCAAAGACCCATCTCTTTGTGCAGAGCGCATAACTGAGGTCATAGTCTCTGGCATGGAGGCGTACATTCCACATACTTTCTCTAATCCTAAAGCCCGTCAACCATGGTTTAACTCTGCTCGTTCTCATGCTGTCCGAGATAGAGAGGTGGCTCACAAACGGTACCGTAAGCATCCATCTCCTGAAACACATGCCTTTTATATTTCTGCCCATAATCATGCCAAATCTTTACTTCAACTTACCAAAAACTCTTTCATTCATAGAAAATGTCAAAATCTTTCTTTATCAAATTCCTCTCGTGACTTCTGGCATCTAGCTAATAACATCTCTAACAATTTTTCTTCTACATCTTTCCCTCCTATGCTTCACCCAGATGGCTCCACAGCTGTCTCATCTACCTCTAAAGCTGAACTCTTCGCTCAAACATTTGCTAAAAATTCCACTCTGGCTGATGAAGGGCTTGTTCCTCCTTCTCCTCCACCCTCTGACTATATTATGCCTGTCATTAAGATCCTTCGGAATGATGTTTTCTTTGCCCTTTCTGGCCTAGATCCTAGGAAGGCTTACGGTCCTGACGGAGTCCCCCCTATTGTTCTCAAAAACTGTGCTTCTGTGCATGCACCTTGCCTGGTCATACTTTTCCGTCTTTGTCTATCTAATTCCACCTGTCCTTCTTGCTGGAAGTTTGCTCACATCCAACCTGTTCCTAAGAAGGGTGACCGTTCTAATCCTTCAAAATGCCGTCCTAATAGCTTTGACTTCCTGCCTTTCTAAAGTTTTTGAATCTATACCTAATAAGAAGATTCTTAAGCATCTATCTGCTCACAATCTTCTATCTGATCATCAGTATGGTTTCCGTAAAGGGCGATCTACTGGCGATCTTCTAGCTTTCCTAACTGAATCTTGGTCATCCTCCTTTAGTGGTCTCGGTGAAACTTTTGCTGTTGCCCTTGACATATCAAAAGCTTTTGATAGAGTCTGGCACAAATCTTTAATTTCCAAACTACCCTCATTCGGTTTCTATCCTTCTCTCTGTACCTTCATTTCAAGTTTCCTTTCAAACCGTTCTATTGCAGCTACTGTAGATGGACATTGTTCTTCTCCTAAATCTATCAATAGTGGTGTTCCCCAGGGTTCTGTCCTATCACCCACTCTCTTTCTATTATTCATTAATGATCTTCTAAGTCTAACTCAAAGCCCTATCCACTCCTACGCTGATGATTCTACCCTGCATTTTTCAACGTCGTTTATTAGACGTCCAACTCAACAGGAACTAAGTGATTCACGGAGAGATGCCACCGAGCGCCTAACTTCTGATCTTTCTATAATTTCTGATTGGGGCATAGCAAACCTTGTTTTGTTCAATGCCTCAAAAACCCAATTTCTTCACCTATCTACTAGACAAAACCTACCAGATAACTATCCCCTCTTCTTCAATGACACTCAACTGTCTCCTTCTTCTACAATGAACATTCTAGGACTATCCTCTACTAAAAATCTGAACTGGAAATCTCACATCTCATCTCTTGCTAAAACAGCTTTTAGGAAGTTAGGTGTGCTGTGGCGTCTGCGTCCTTTTTTTTCTCCCTCCCAATTGCTTGCTCTCTACAGGGGCCTTATCCGCCCATGTATGGAGTATGTCTCACATGTTTGGGGAGGATCCACTCATACAGCTCTCCTAAACCGGGTTGAGTCAAAAGCTTTGCGTCTCATCAACTCCTCTCCTCTGACTGACTGACTGTCTTCAATCCTTAAATCACCGCCGCAATGTTGCTTCTCTTGCTCTCTTCTACCGTTATTTTCATGCTCACTGCTCTTCTGAACTTGCTAACTGCATGCCTCCCCCACTCCCGCGGCCTCGCTGCACAAGACTTTCTACTCATTCTCATCCCTATTCTGTCCATCTTCCTAATGCAAGAGTTAATCAGTATCTTTACTCTTTCATCCCTTTCACTGGTAAATTCTGGAACTCTCTTCCTGTTTCTATTTTTCCACTTTCCTATGACTAAAATCTTTTCAAAAGAAGAGTAACAAGACACCTCCCGAACTAAATTGGCCTACCTCTCTGTTTTTATTTTATTATCTTACTATCTTCTTTATAGGGACTGGCAACTAAGCGGGCTTTGTGTTACCCATTTTTGTTGTTCCCCTGTCCAGTTGCACAAGTGGTGCAAAGCACGTCTAACCGGCATCCCACAGGACGTCTCGTGGGATTGTCGACTGCAGGCAGGAGTCTCATCGGAGTCCCTCCTTCAAAGGATCTTCTCACTCCTCAGGATTCATCATTCCTCAGTGTACGTCGCTGCCATATAAGTACCTTCGCTACTGTGAGTACTGTCCCCAGTTTATTAGGCAGTAGGAAGTGTTAGAAGTGGCCAGTAGGGTGTTTCATTTTGTCGAAGTCGATAGTTTTGGTTCATATCGATGCTGCCCGTGTAGTATATATGCTGGTGAAGTATCGTGCCAAATTTCAGCTCATTCCATTAGGGTTTAGGGGTCGCGCACTTTCGCCCGTATATCGGGGCTGCAGTCAATTCCGCGAAATCCCTTTTTGAAATACTTTTTTTCTTTCTTTCTTAGGTAAAATGGCGGCTACTAGAAAGTCTTCGCAGATGTGGTTGCTCAACAAAGCTCCAGAACCAGACATCCTTGGTGCTCGCTTGCCCTCGCGGGAGCAAGTGTTCATTTTCTTCATGTATCAGCACCACGTATTCAAGAAAACTGTCCCTGATTCCGTGTCGGCAACGAGTGAGAAGCTGAAGGCCATCTGGGGCAAGGCGAAGCTGACAACGAAAACCGACGCGAACATTAGGAAGAACGTCAAAAATCAGTTCGAGGAGTACCAAACCCTGAAGAAGGATCGGAACAGGATAACTGACGGGGCCGAGCTGAAGCGGAAGATTTGGAAGGGCGACCTGGAAGATCTTTTCGACATCTCCAGCGCAGACGTTCTTGAAAGGAGGGATATCTTGGATGAGGACAAAAGCTTCTTCATTTCGCAGAGAGAAGATCGTTCCAATTCGTCCATGGCCGGCGTCGATGTCGCCGAAGTGGCGAAAGAAAAGAAGAAAAAGGAAGCCGCAAAGAAGTTGGAAAACCGCAAGCGGAAGCAGGAGGCTGAAACGGAACGCCTACTGGAGAAGGTCCCCTATCCGCGATCTGGCCTTTCCTCATCGTCTACTACATCGTCGGAAGATGAGGACGGCGACTTCAAGGCACCGGCAACAAAATTATCTCGGCGAGCACCAACAAACAAGCTGTCCCTAAATATCGAGCTAACGTCGGCCTGGGACCGAGAAGGGCTGTCCGTGCGTCAGGCCTCGAGCGCTTACATCGCGACAGCGAAGGACTTGGGCCACGATGTCAGTCAGCTTGTCATTTCGCCGAGCACTGTCCATCGTTCAAGGACCAGGAACAATGAGACACTTGCCATTCAACTGGAAAGGGAGGCCTTCAACGATCCTCCTCCGTTTGTTCTCCACTGGGACGGAAACTACTACCGAAAGCAACTTCGAAATGGGCTTCAGAGGACCGCATTGCCGTGGTTGCGACCAGGCAGAACTTCGAGGCGATCCTGGGAGTCCCCGTCGCACATGATGCAACGGGACAAGAAGTTGCAAGGACGGTTTTCCAGGAGGTCGAGCGAGTCGGTGCCAGGAAGCAGATCATTGGCCTTTCCTTCGATACGACGGCCTCGAACAGCCGCATGCTCGCAGGCGCCTGTGTACACCTGGAAAATCTCCTCGGTCGCTCCCTGCTCTGGCTGGCATGCCGGCACCACGTACTAGAGGTTGTCCTGAAGCACGTCTTCGAAAAGTGCTGCGGCCCTACCACTGGTCCCGAGATCCCAACCTTCAAGCGCTTCCCGTCACGCTGGGAATCCCTTGATCGTGGATCGTACCTTAGATCGTACCCTAGATCGTGGATCTAGTAGCCGCCATTTTACCTAAGAAAGAAAGAAAAAATGTATTTAAAAAAGGGATTTCACGGAATTGACTGCAGCCCGATATACGGGCGAAAGTGCGCGACCCCTAAACCCTAATGGAATGAGCTGAAATTTGGCACGACACTTCACCAGCATATAATAAAACAGAGAAAGGCGATATGGCGAAGTATCTGAACTTTTAATTTTCCCTAGTAAATATGGAACACCCTAGTGGCCAGTGTACAATTTTTCTTTCCTATGTGATCCTTTGTGATCTGGGGTAGGACAGCGCGTTTCGCGCCTATATTTAGTGACGTCAGAGCAATCCTGCTCTGTGATTCGTCGCTTCAGTGACGTCACGGCTTATTGTGAGTGTGAGTGGCTAAGAAAATACGTCACAGCTTCCTTGCAGTTTCATTGGCATAGGCACCTCTGAATTTCGCGGGCTTGGAAGGTATCGTGCTCTGATTGGTCGGAGGTGTGTGTGGAGTTGCCAGACTCGTAAGAGTACTGAAAGTGTTACCAGTTGTGTGTTACCAGTTGTGTGTTGCCAGTTGTAATTATTACACGTTGTAACACAATCATTTTGTCAAAGTGTTACACAAACAACATAGACATGGTTAGTATATAACAGTGGTGTGTAGTATACGAGAGTGTTCTTGTGATTTAAGTGTACAAGTGAAGAGAGTTAGTGGAACCTACATTTATTTATATGCTTATAAGTTTTTGGTTCAGTTCGCCCTGAAAAGTGGACGTTTTCAGTGGCGGGCGTATTTTCTTTGATACGATAGGGGTAACTCTTATATTTACCTGTTAGTTGTTGATGTGTCATTAGAAATTTCGCATATATGCCATAACATTTTTAATGAGTGCGTTCAGCTTCTGTAAGCTGTAACTTGTGTTGTCGAGGTGTGGGCTGACTTCGGTGTAGTTCTGAGGTCATCTATGCTAATTTGTTTTAGTATAGCCAATGTCATTGAGAAGTGGTACATTATATTCATTGTACATGTCTCCACCGGAACATGTATAATCGAGTATAGTGTCAACACAGCCTCATACCACCCTCTCTACTACTACTACTACTACTACAACTGCTCCTAACATTACTCCTATCACACCTACTTTAGCCAATATGTCTTCTCCAACTGTTCCAACCATTAAATTATTACACCAAGATTCTTCAATCAGTAGATTCTCAGGTGAGGATGAGACACATTCAGCATTGTCATTTCTACAGCAATGCGAGGACATCATGCAGAACATTAATGTTACCTCAGGAAATGAGAAGATTACTTTTGTTAGGTCACAACTGCAACCTGGATCTTTAGCCAGTGATATGATGTGTGCTTCAGGTCTTGATGGGAAGACGCGCAACTATGATTATGATGTATTTCGTAGGAACTTTCTGAGGATTTTTTGTGTGGCACAACATAATGATTCTTTGCAATGGTCATTTACTTATGCTGAAGCATTGACCACACAGTTGAGTACTGCGGGCAGGTTGAGAGGTTAGGCACGTGCTGCTAATATTGCCTCAGAAGCAATGGAGGCTTTAAATCTTGCTGCCTGGTTTGAAAATGATCAATTAACAGTGGAGAGATTTAAACTCATTCTATAATTTCAGTATTACATTACCTTCTTGACTCCACAAGAGCACCGTATCGCTTCATCTCTTGATTTTAAGCCAGGTGATAACCTTCTAGATTTTTCTACAAAAATTACTAAGCGGCTACGTGAGATGCCTAAAAGTCCATTTTCACATAATGAGTCGGTGGCTCCGGTGTCGAGGGAATCTCAAAGTCATTCATCCTTACCACCTCCTCCACCACCTCTTCCACCTCCAGTGTTTTCTACTCGTGCACCCAAGCAGTGTTACTATTGCGGAAAGCAAGGTCATTCTGATAATTACTGCTATCAGAAAAAGAAGGCGATGAAGTCTGCTCAGAAAGGTCCCAGCTAACCATCACCGGCGGGTCGACGTAGGCCGTAGAGCGGCGAACGGCGGCCGCCGGCGGCAAATCTACCTCCGTCAGCCCTCCGGAGGCCCGCTGGTGTATTTTCAGACGGGATAATTTACTCTGTTGAAAATTAAAATACAGAATTTCAAGAATTGAATATTTCTATGTGTAAACATTTTGAAACAACAGTTATATGATTATCTTGATGTAGTATTACATCAGTAGTGACAAGCAGCGGCAACTTGACGTCAATCCTCCGGAGGCCAGCGAGTAGGTATTTGTAAGTGGGAAATATTAATTTCATATTATATATATTAACTCAGTAATATACATAGTATCTCAATATCGGTACCATCACTATTATTAGGCCTGTTCAAGCTATTAAAAATTGTTATAAAAGTTTTTATAATAATTTATAGAAATTATCATATATCAGTTTATTTCAAATATTTCCAGCTTAATCAGGAACACCCAGAGATACATAGAAATAAAGATGAGATACGTACATAGGAAGGAGTTTACATGGAAAAAGGTTATCAGTTAGTCTGTGTGTGTAGCTAGTATCATATAAAAATAACACTTGATTAACCGCGGCGAAGATTATTACGGAATAACACAAGGTCATATTTTCCCTTATTTCAATAACTTCTGACATATTATCAACACATATCAATACTCAACGGTACACCTAATAAGGAATATGTAGATGATGGAGTTAACATATGAATAATATCACGATTTAGAATAGAATATTATTTGAAATCTTTTCCCAGCTATCAATGTACTAAACTGCCAGACGTACGATAGCCATTACAAAGGGTTAAAAACCCACAAAAGGCCTAAATTGTCACCCTTAACCACTCGATAACATAATGAGAACTTAGTTATAACATGTTCTCGCTCCTTCATTATATCGAAATAGACTGAATAATATAAATAATTGCAGTACGACACGTTTTTTTTAAGAATTCCTTGACGGCGCCTGGCACTGTGTCTGAGTGAAAATAATCAGTTACTTGGAAAACGCACGAGTGGGTGGATGTTGTTATGTTGTTCGCCGCAACCTATATCCTTCTACATGGCTGTTCACGCCGTTCAGTGTTCCACGTACACCAGCATGTAAACTCAATAACGAAAATGTTTTTGTACTTATGAAATAAACAATGTCCGTAGCAATTATGATCCTAGCAATCTCCTTTTCATCGTATTACTGGATAACGACACAGGAATATTTCTGGTTAAATTTTCTAAGCATATTGCATTATATAGTAATGTTTTTATAAGTGTTGAACAGCCCATTAGTCTATTAATCGGCTAATGGGTTGTGCAACACCCCTTAAAACATTACTATATCTGCAATATACTTAGACAGTATAACCATAAATATTCCTCAATCAGTTAATATAACAGCGGCAAATGGTCATATGCCCTACGGCGGGCCGCTGGGAGCGGCCCGCCGGTGAGCCTCGGAGCAAATTCCCAGCGGCCCTACGTCGTACACTTCCGTCGGGCCGCCGATAAGACATACGGAGGGCCTCCGGAGGCCCTCCGTCTTTGTGTTTGCTGGGGTAGCAATATGCAGGTTGTTCAGCAAAGACAATACTTGCCTCCTAGACCTCCACCACCTCGTTTTGCATCTCCTGCAAGGCCACAACAGCCTCGTATGCATTTTCGCCCTCCTCCGAAATGGTGCGTAATTCACGAGCGTGGAAATCATTCAACAGAGGAATGCTGGTTGGTTCTGAGGCTGAAAGCGTCTCAGACGGTGACAGTAGGTAATGGGTATGGATATCATCAGTCGGGGGAAGATTCGCGCCGGGTTCAAAGAAACCCAGATTAGTTTCTGACACAAAGTCACAGACACAGCTGTTCATAGTCCCTTCTATTATTGCTGCTTGTCTTTCTATGATGACAATTCAGTGTTTCACTCGAGACAGTTCTATTGCTCTTGGGGTGGACACAGGTGCTTCATGTAATATTCTCAGTGAGTGTGCTTATGTAAATTTAAACAAGTTATATGATTTTCCCTTGTTACCCTCTACAGCCATTCTACAAAGTGTTCAAGGTCTCACACTAGAGGTGATGGCCTGTGACCCTTCCTCATCCTTCCCCTAATTTAAAAGTCTTAAACATCAGTTTATAGAAACACCCTTTTTGCTTTACAATGTGTTGTTTTTTGGGGGTTTAACTCCTTGCTACTCTCCTTGATTTTAATTCCACGCACCAAGCAATTTCATTAAATGGCGTTCTCTTCCCCGAAATAAACCCCTCCCCAATTGCTTGAAAAATTTATGATTTTTTTAAAACAGTGACCAAAGCCCAGTCGGGTATTTTTTAATCCTGACGTGCTTCTTGGGGGGAACGAACGTTCATTCCCCTGCGGTTTGGTGGTGTCTGCTGTTGCCAGGGGAAACCCAATATATTGGTCCACTTTTTCTGTTCGACTCGGGGTGAGAGTACAAGAGGCTCCTTGGCTTATCAGGTGTCTTTACTGACCTATCCTGTAATCGTTTGGGGCGCTTGAGGAATTTTTCCAGTGGTACGTGATGATCACTAAGTGACCGATTTGTCACAAATGTTACGGGCCCCTATAACTCTTAAAATGTGTTTTGTTTGCAGCTTTGAAACAAAATAGTTTGCGTTGTGGACCTTCCCACGTTTTTTGCGCATCCTACGAAGAAAATGTTGTGAGGCCCGGGCGACTATCACAGCTAACACCTTTGTACGGGTTTGGATTTTTCCTGAGGCAAAGCTGAGCTTCTCGCTTTGCTCGCGACACACAGGCCGGTGTCGGATTGTTTTTTGGGGCTCTTGCCTTACCGGGGGAAACCCTAGGAGTCAAGACAAAAATCACGCATCACTTGGCTCAAACCCAGTGCACAGCTTTTATGTCCTTCTTATCGATGCCTCATACCAAAAAGCTGGGGTCAGGGCTGTAAGGGGACATGCTGGATGAGGAATAATACAGGGAGTCTCATTCTCCTTGGAACCACCTTTGTTATTGCTGAAAAAAAAGTGAGGTATTACCGGCCGTGCTCTTTTTCAGGAAGTTCAATTTAACAGTACCGGATCATTTCCCTCCCTGTTTTGAGAGCCCTTTTTGGCAGTCTATGGGGAAAGGTAATACAGTTTTTTACCATTTTGGGACCCCAATCGGGTTTCTGGCAGATTCCGTTGAAAAAAATCTCGGAAAATACCCCCTTTCTCAACAAATAATCTCATTATGAGGGTGGATGTCCTATGGTTTGAGGATCTCACCTCAAACTTTCCAAGGTCTAGTAAAAAATTTGTTTCCCGGGCATTATAGGTGATGGTTTTTCGCTACATGGACTACTCTACTTGTCTCCAAAGACTTTCCGTCCTTTGAGAAACTTGCCCTTGTTTTTCAAAAACTTATGAGGCGGGCCTTAACTTAACTGCGCAAATGATTTTCTCAACCCCGCTTGACTTTTTGGCCTGCTGTCGACAAGGATAATCCCACGTTGGATTGTAAAATCAAAGCCGTCAAATTCCCAAGCCCCTACCCCCACTGAAAAGGTCGGTCTTTCCTTGGGTTTCTTTTTCACGTCTTTTGTAAAGAACAGCTTCGATTGCTATTCTCTACACATTTTTAAAAAAGACGTTCCTTGCGTTTGGAATGGTCCCCAACAAAAATTTTTGATTTTTAAAACGGGCTCTTAACATGCCCAATTCTTAATTTTCCCTGACTACCATTGTCTTTCACTCTTGTGACAGATGCTTGGCACTAGGCTTTGGGGGGGTCTTGAGGGGAAAAACATTAAAGGAAAAACGCCCTATGTTGTTGCATTATGCCAAGAGTGCTTAATGAGTAAGTTAGGGTACTCAGTAACGCACCTTGAAGCTTTTTGCTGTGGTTGGCTCTTAACACTTTAAAAATTATCTATGGTTATCCCATTAAGTTTACCTGATCAACTGCATGGGTGAAAACTCTTTAAAGGGAAAAACCTCTGTGGCCGTTTTGGGCCCCTGGTTCTCATATACAATTTGATCCTCTATCATATATTTTTCCTGGTATAAAAATTGTTTTCAGACGCACTTTTCCGCAACTTCCGTACATGCTTTTCGACACTTTTAAATTTTCTCTACAAGACTTTCGAAAGCTCCGGGCAAGATCCTTGTGGTCAAAAGTGATTTATGCATTAGAGTCTGGGGATGAATCTTTATTTCTAAATTTTTCAGTTCCATTTTTTTAGTTTTCAATAGTTGTGAAGTTCTTTGCGTAATGTCATAGGGGGCGAGAACGGTTACTCAACTAGTTATTCCTACCAGTCTAGTGGACCTGCTTTTAAAAATCATTCCGACATGCCTAAACGGACAATCCAGGTCCCAACAGAACCTTGCCCGCTGCACTCGTAATTTTATTGGTTACCCCTGCGCATCGTGCAGAGAAACATGTACCAATTGTCGTTCTGTGCACAAAACCCAAGGTAAACAGAACTGCTCCCATCCTTTAATTCCTTTTCCTGAGCGTCCTTTGCCCGTAGGCATGACTTATTGCAGCTTCCTCGATCATCAAGGGGCACCATATGTCTAGTATGTGTAGATCACTTCACCGTTTTGTGATTCTAGTCCCCCTTGCCTAAAAATCTGTATAACTTTGCTCATTCTCTAGTTTCAAATTTTAAATTTGCCCTAACAACTCCTAGAGGGCTCATTTCAATAATGGGCCCTGATTTGGGGTAATCAATTCTTCTAACATTTGTGAGCAGTTCAAGATTCGCAAATTTTTTATTTCTGCTTATCACCCCCAGCAAATTGGGGTTTTAAAGGGCTTAAGAAAATTCTTTATTTTCCCCGCCCTTTTTTCTGGCGAGTTTTTATGCTCTTGGGAGGGCTGGCTCCTCATGTAGCGGGTCGATAAAAGCTCCGTAAATTCCTCTACAGGAAAACCCACCATTTTAATTTTGTATGGTGTCGACAAACGATTACCTTATGATGGCTTCTGCAATCTCCCGTCCCCTTTTACTCGTGGCGATTTGCCAAAATTCAACTAAACCTTTCAGATCATTCACAGATTTTAGTTCGAGGAAAACTAAGGGGTTCTCGTCGGAGATGATGCTAACAGCATGTAGGCTTGTCCCGTTGCAAATTTCCATAGTTTTTTGTTTGAAACGTTCTCCCCGAAAGCCAAAATAAGGTGTGTTTTAAAAATTTCAGGGGCCCCTTTTTTAATCACCGTAAAGTACATGGAAATAAAATTTATACTTTTTGTCAAAACCCTAATACTCAGAAGTAGTACATGTTGATAGGCTAAAGAGAGTCAAACTGACCCCCTCATGCACTGACCAAATCCACTACTAGGTTAAAATGCCCTTAATTTTTTCTTTACATGTTTTATTAGTCACTGTGTAATACTCTAGTTTATTAGCATTTGGGTTTTATTACAATATATTAATTTACTTACTATTTTTTTTAGTATTAAGTTTTTTAGTTTTTTAAATTTTGTTTTTTGTATTTGATTTAAATCTTGGTTCCACGACCAAAAAGGTTATATGACTGTGAGACACATTGATGTGGCCGGCGATGTGCTGGGGATTTTCACTGAGTTTTTAAGCTTTTCTATTAGTAAAATATTCTATTGTCCCATTATTTAACCTAATTGGAACTGAATTTTAATGCGTGGGGGACTAAGAGTTCCGTGGGGAGTGTTAAAGGGACCTTGACGTCAGAGTCGGGCCCTTTGTTTTCCTGCATTAAAAGAAACTAAAGTGACTATTCCGTATACCTTTTCCCTACTGAAGGATACCTTTTTTCCAGGGCTCTAGGATGAACCACCACGATACTAGTAGTGGTTTGCCAGTTACAAGGTTGTAACATCTGTATATCATACGTACTAGTATAATAATGCCTGGATAAGTCGTCGAGCAGCCATCTAGCTTAAGGGCTCTGGAAGTGGAGTATATACAATTTTTTTTGGGTTTGCTTTAGGTCAGCTGAGCCAAAATAGATAATTAGATAATCGTGGTGACTATGAAACCGGTCTCCCGAGAGGTTTGACGGCGGCCATCTTGATTTATTTATGCAAATGAAGGAGGCTGTCAAATTATAATAAAAATTATTCATTGAGGTTTCTAGATGTCTTACTAGCCGCCGTTCAAATATTTTTAGATTGTTTTAAAATCACGGCTTCGAGAAGCGCGAGATATAGTATAGTTACAGTAGATAAGCAATGGCGGCCAATCTTGGGGTCATGCAATTAGAAAAATACCGCAAAAGGTGACAGGGTGTCATCAAGCGTGTTCTTATTATTTTATAGACTCAGTGACACGCTATAACAACCCAAAACATTGTATATACGTCGCACTTCCAGTTAAACTAGTTGGGCTGCTGACTATGAATGATATAATGCTAATTTTAAGATATTTTTATGTTAAAGGGTGTTATTATAGTATATAGTTGTAAAACCGTTAGAACCTTTCATTTGATTGTATACTACGAGAGCTAAACCCTATTGTGCTACCTGCAGAATAGGTAACAGTTAGTGAAGAAGTACTATTTCATATTGCGTCATATTACTTGCCTTCTATTGCTAAAGTAGCTCATCACAACATGTCCTCTGACTGCTAGAGGCCAATCTCGTGTCTGGTCGTTGGTGGGGGGCTAAGGCATTAAAGCTCCATTGGCATCATCCATCATCATCACGCCACCGGGGGGGGGGGGTCACTCGCAACATTTGTTGTTTGCCTAATCCACTCTGTCAAGCAAATATAAGAACGTAATTCTGGGCCTATATCTTACCCGAGATAGTTGTTATAAGGCAGCTGTTGCTTGAATTATATTGTTTTTTAACCACAGTTTGGCGTCGGTTGTGCGCTAGTGGCTGCTTGGTATAATCCGGAATCTACTACTAAAATCCGCAAAAGCGTTTTCATCAGTGATCGACCCTTGCTAGCTCCTTGATAATCGGTAGTTGTGAAGCTGTTTTCTCAATCTGTAAGTGCCACTGGCCGCGATAGGTTTCTATGATGACTGTCTCAGTAGAGAATACGGCATCATCGTTAGCAATCACCTATGGACAATCTATGGGAGATGAGGGAGCTTTTCAGGTGTTGGGGTATGTCCAGTAAGTTGCACGCAAGTGCTGTGTTTAATGAACATTTATCAAAGCGACGACACCATCACTGGCCCTTCTGTGTGTTTCGGCAGCATCTAATGTAACAAAACTAGTTTATGAGCATACAACTAAGTGTCATTAAAATTATATTGCAATGCCCCGTCGTAATCATATAATAGAGCCACTGTTAGCCCAGGTGTTTGAATTAAAATTATTTTCTGCCGTCCCTAGAGGCTAGCAATCTGATAGAGGCCATAGTTCGGTCACGAGATTAAGGAGATTTAAAGAAATCCACAGGCATATATTCTTCCATCCCTTTCCGGGCGTTGTAGGAACATTATCACGTAGAGTTCAGGCTGAAGAACATCATAGATAGCCGCGGCAATACGGTTGGGAATGAATCAATGAAAATGAGTTCTGTCTGACAGTCGGTAACTGGTTAGGCTCTACAAGATGTCTGGAGTATGCCGCTCTTGCAAAGGTCAGTGCAACAATTAAGATTCTAATTCGAAGGAGCGTCTTATTTTTCATAAATCGCCAGAGGATATAAAATCAAATAGCAGTAATAAAAGAAATATATCTAACATCACATATTGCATATGTAGCTATGCATTTCACTCATTCACTCAGAAACTCAGCGCTCACTCTATTTCACTTGAGGGTTAATCAATATAAAGTTTAATGAAAACGGCCTTTGCTTTCTTGTCGTTTGATGGTGTCTAGTGACTTGTCGTTCGGGACGTGTGCTATTATACGCAGCGACGACGTAGTGTGAGTAGCTAGGGTGTATCTAATTACGGTGGGATTCATATCATATGCCACGATCTAGTATACAGATCAGTAGGTGTAAATTGCATGTAATCCTTAAAGTAATCGTCGCTAGACTCCCATTTCATCTTCCTGTTTAAAGCAGTAAAATAGTAGTCATGATTGAGTATATCAACAATATGTTGTCACTTTTGTTCATCCTAGTCGCACGCGTTTTTAAATGATCTGCACATTCACAAAAATCATATAGATTAACGCGCGAGGGTCTCGTCAAACACACTGCGACGCAGCAGACGACAGCGACGGCACGGCTCGCGACGTCACAGTCATGAAGCTTCCGGCCAGCCCTGCCTGATACAGTATTCGGGGCGGTGAGACTCGGAGGTAAAATTATGTAGTACTTGTGGATTTTGGGTGTTTCTGATGGATATTTTTTGTGCGATGTGGCATGTACCATAACTTGCGTGCCTGTGTGGGGTGTCGGCGGGGGTGGCTGTCCCTTCCGCGAGAGGGGGCTAGGCAGCCCATTTTGCGATTGGCAGTCCCTTTGCGCCGACGATTATTGTGTGCGTGCAGTAGTGCTCGAGCGGCGGGGAGAGTGCGGGTAGTGGCGGGTAGATAGGCGAGGGCCACCGGAGATGAGTAGGTGGGCTCGCTACTACCCCCCGCGTCGAACACGGTCTTCAACATATATCGTCGCCGTGTGAGTTGTGAGAATGGGTGGCTTGAGCCCTCGGGTAAGGGCTACAGTCTTTGCGTTGGCTGTGCTCCATGCAGGATGCAGTATGTGCCACAGTGTCCTACAAACAATATTATCAGAGCAGCGCTGGGATTCTTGCGGGTATCTGTATTTTGTTCATGCTTGAGTCTCCGTGTGCTTGTCGGGGCGGGGGCTGGGAGGCTTCTAGTGTGACGTCAGGCCAGCTAAGTTTGCGCGCCTAGAGGCTGAAGATGTGCTTGTTGTTTTTCGCGTGCTTTTTAGGCAAGTAATGTTTTTTGGGAAATAAGGCGTGGAAATGAGATTATTTTTTGTGGATTAAGGTGATTTTTGAATAAACTATGCAACATAATTATCAAGAGAAAATGGGTCTGGCACGGATTACTTTATCTAGGCGCGCGTGTCCTGGTGGAACAGGCCGACGTTCGAGGTTCGACACATGCTTTGCAGCTATGTTGATCACATGAAGGCGGTGTCTGGAGCTCAGTGCATGCGTGAGTCATCGTCTGGGCTCTCTTCTGCTACTAATAGCCGGGATTACTGCAAGGACTATTTGGTTTGATGACTGGTCTGTGGCTGCTGGATCTGAGAGTGCTGTGAAGTGTGGGGAGGTGTATCCAGCATTTTTCCTGGTGAATACAAGGAGTGATGTGCAAGGGTGCGTCGCTTGCCCATCACTTTTCAACACTTGTAAGACTGGGTATTAGGCTAGAAGTTGTAGAGTCAAATGTGAAATTAGACGCATCCCTCGGCAAACACGCAAGATCACTGATCTTGTTTTTGCCGATGGGATGCTAAGTAATCTTTGCGAGTAGTCGCTGGAGTGGCCTTCGTGATGGCTCTCGAGGCGATGGCACAAAGAGGCTAAAGCCTTTGGGGGAGTTTACTTGAGATCATCCTGGCTAAAACGGCAAGTTCCGGTGTTTGAGGCTTACTAGATGAAACGATTACAGTTTGTTCGATGTGCGTGGCGGCGTGTTGAATGTTTTTGCCTTGGCTATATCGAGAAAACGCAGCTGTTTTTCTACCATTGATGCAAAGTAATTGGCGTAGACAGTTGCCTAGTGCTCCTAATGTTTGATAAAGTCCATTGACACCTGTCATATTAATTAGATGTGTTCACCTATCTTGTTAGTTTATATGGTTGAGGCAGTATGTTTTTGCGAGCATTTTTATCACAGGATGAAGTGAGGCTGATTGGTGCGAAGACTCGGCTCGCGCTTGTACTCCTGGAGCGTCAAGGGGCGTTTTTCATGTTTGTGAGAGGTCCCTGGCAGCGAGTTATCACGTCACCTGTCTTTTGATAGAGGACGCGCGACCTGGGTTGCATAATATCAACGATGGGGGGGGGAGGGTAGATTCTAATCTGAAATCCAGTATGATCATCCATAATATCAATCGAATTTGTCAGAATTATGCTTTCCGGAAACACAGACCTTTAGGCTTCCATGATGATCGGGTGAGCGCTCCTTTCGATCAGCATAGCACCATGATAACATAGACACTTACGGAAATAAATTACCAAGCTCAAGAAGAAAAGCTTAACTTATCCGCTAGGCATGATTTAGCTTAAAGTGAAGTTGATTTACACAACTGACGTCTTCATGTAGGATGCGTAAATACGAAAGTTATATAATTTTTTTTTGGAAAAATCTAGGGTTGTAATACACACACGACAAAAAATAATAATCTATATATATTTAGGGAATGACAAATCTCATTGTTTTGTTAGTCTGTACTAGTTATTACACATTAGAGAAGTTTTAAGTCTACCAACTAGAATAACATGTATTGTCCATGTGGAGCATTTATGGATCAAACTTTAAATATTGATGAATTTACTAAAATCCTGAGGTTAATAATACCATTCACACTTTCTCGTCAAAGTTTATGACTAGTGAGTAGTTAGCGAAACAAAAGTTTCGGCATTATCCTAGCTTCCTTTTTGAAGGAAAGTAGGTTTTTGAAGTAGGCAGTAATGATGATAAGGATGGTGTATGGTGACGCACAGATTGGAAAAATGTTATGTCGGCACATCTTTTAGATACATAAGGGAATAATCAAACTTGATTCTAGCACTGAAAGAACTAGAAGTGTATAATCTTACAATAAGTTTGTTTGTTTGTTGTTTGTTCCTAACAGTAAAAGGATGTAATATAAATTGGAAAATTGTTCCATTTACGAAAATGATGAATCCAATTTTCACGTGGCGTGTCGGCTGGGGTCACTTAGTACATACTCATCCAGCACCTATCCTTTATTTAAATAGCTGGATTATTACATCCTTTGTCAGAAGCTTGGCAGCTGCAGTACTGACAACAAATTAGCTCATATTGGCACAAACACATCGCTTAGTGGCAGGTTGTTTGATTTAAATCAAGTTGATTTTAATCACTGATTTAAATCATGATTTAAATCAAATTATTTAAAAAAAACTCACTGATTTAAATCATAACCTTATCATGATTTGAAAACGAGAGGGGAAAGAAGGAAATTAAGCAAATGGGCTTTATAAACACCAATTTTATCATTGTAGTATAATTATTCATAATGAGACACAATGAGCGGTGCGGGGGAATCCACTGTGGCACTTTTAGATAGCAAATTGCCATGGGGCTGTTTTCACAGCAGAAATGTTTTTTTCTCAGTTATATATATATTTTTTTTTTTGTACTGTACAAAAAGCCACACTACTATAACCAACAGTTGCATGTGCATGTTACTTTTTTTATAAAAAGCCAAAGTGATATTAACGAAAGTTTAATATGCATTATGATTATAATTATAATCATAATGCATATTAAACTTTGGTTAATATCACTTTGGTTTGATAATATATAATCATCAAACAAAAAATATAATTCTCTTGTTTAACCGTCGAAGTAATTATTACTACAACAAAAATCCCATTGAATCCGATTGACTTTCCATTGGGAAGTCAAGTAGCAAGGATGACTATGAAAAATTAGGCCAAACAGTATGAAAATAGCAAAATCAGGTAATGTTTTTGTGTAGTGTGTAAGTGTCTTTATTTAGGTGCTATGGCGATCGAAAGGAGGCTCACCCGTCATTCGGAGGGTCATTTCCGGCAAGCACAGTTTTGACAAATCCGTGATTTATGAGATTATTGCCAGGTTTCAGATAAGCTACCCTCGTTAATATTATGCCCAAGGTGGTCCTCTATCAGAATCAGGTGAGTGATCTCGGGGCCCTCTCAAATATGAAAACACCCCATGGCTTCTGGACTATCATTAGCTGTTGTCCATCCCTCATGGAGGGATGGACAAAAATAGGAAAAAAACCTAAACAAAATGCAATAGTAATCATTCCAGGTTGAATCAATTCAAAATTGTGGTTGAAATAACATATCAAAAGTTTACTGGAATAAAAGTATGGGAGCATGGTCTTATATGTATAAACCCAAAATGGCCGCCACAGAAGCAATTCCAGTGCACCTAAACTAGTTTTGGTGATGGTAAAGGACTTTTGTTGTTGATATGGGATATCATCATATGGGACTCAGCAGAACAGGCTAGACACCACCACAGTGATGTAGTGTGGTATTGATAGTTAACAGTTAACTGAAAATTTAACATTATGTAAAACAAAATAGTCGAATTATAGTGCGGTATCAATATTTAAAACCGGACATGTCAACAAGATCTTGATAGTCAACAGAATCCTGCCTATTGGGTCTTCTCATGTCCTTTCACATGCTACCTACTATTCACAAATATAATAATGGAATAAATGTGTTAACTTCATGTATATAATCATGGTTATATTTTCAGTGTGTCCACATAAATATGGGTTATAACCGGTGCAGATGTGTCAGTAAATATAGTTATTGTGCAGTCATCTGAGATACATCTGAGATAAACTTAGCAAGGCAAGAATTGTCTGGAGTCAGCTATTAAACCAGCGAACAACATAAGGACACATCTGCAACCAGAATGGCAAAAGATTCGCCAGACACTCACAAAATGGTTCTTGTCTTCAAGGAATCCATTCACCGACAATCTTGAACTGTACAACAATCAAGATCAAGCATCAGAAAGTTCTTCAGAACATGATTGGTAAAACCGTTGAACAACATACATTAAAAAAGAAGGAACAAGTGTAACTCCTAGTAACAGTAATGCAGTGAAATCAAGAAGATGTCATCAACATCGATCCACAGCTCCGATTCCAAAGACTAGTAACTGCAGGCACACGGAACGACAATCTTGCTGAAGTGTTTGAATACGAGTTGTGCAGTTATCCACCTGCACTCTTTGAGAACGGGAGAGCCCCAAGACTCGCTACTAAGTCTTCACTGGCTGATGCCCTGTGGAAGTTAATGCCTCCTGACTTACCGATTCCATCAGGTGATGTACAATACTTACTGGATGGTGATGCATTGCTCCATAGAATAAGCTGGAATCGGGGTGCTACGTATCCCGACATATGCCAAGCCTACACAAAGTATGTCACATCGCATTACGGAAGAGCCGTGATTGTCTTTGATGGATATCCTAAGGAACCATCAACAAAAGCTGTTACTCACCAGCGAAGAGGGATGATCCATGCTAGCACTACTGTACACGCATATGATGTCATGTTGTTCCAGGGGAAAGGAAATGACTTCCCCGCAAATGTTGTTAACAAACAGAAATTCATCCACCTATTGGCTGATCACTTAAGTCAAGCAGGATGTCATATTGAACATGCTAAGGCAGACTATTAAAGTATTATTTGGAATACAATTATTAAATTGCAATACAATTATTAAATTGCAATACAATTATTAAATTGCAATACAATTATAATGAAATTTCGATTTCTGGCGCCCATCTTAAATTTATGCAAATTAGACAGTGTTCCCATACTTTTATTCGCGGAAACTTTTGATATTCTAGACATATTTCTGTGTTGAATAAGGTTGCTTTCATTACTATTGCAATTTGTTGAGGGTTGACCCCTTTTTCGGCCTAATTTTCCCGGACTAGTAGTTTTTGGCTTCTTTGATGTTATTTTTGCAGATTGAAATTTGCTGATCTGTCGTGTACTCACTCCCTCATGAGCTCGGAAGCCTTTCTTGCCGGGTCAGAGTGGGCGGGAGGCTTCGTGTGTTTGCCTGACTGACTGACGGAATATAGTCAGGTGTAGTCAGGCATCAGCTGCAGCATAGATGGCACGAGTGATAGATAGATATTATAGTTTTAAGGCGCCGCAACTGCGGGGTTATGACGCCTGCTTACATATGACAGTAAAAGTTAAATTATCAAACAAATTTTAAGATATAATCAAAATATTTAAAATAACAAAATATATAAAAGAGCAATAGTGTATTAAAAGCAATAATAAAAGAATATTAAAACATCATAACTTGTTGAGAAGGCCAACCCTCTCAATAAGGTATGAACCTCATGTCCCTGGAGAAACACCTCTCTCCCAATGCCAGGGAGAGACGGTAGGCACCGTCCGCCCCCCTACACCGGGACAATAATTGCTCACGTAGGTCCCCAAGACTAGGACACTCGACCAGCAAGTGCCACACAGTTAAGAGGACCAAGCAATCATCACAGTAAGGAGGGTGGCCCCCCTCCATGAGGAATCCATGTGTATATAAAGTGTGACCAATACGCAATCGTGCCAAGGCAGCCTCCCATCTCCGGGAGAGACCGCAGTATCTACAGTCCTTGATACTTTGGCGATGGTGCGTAGTTTATTTTGCCCTATAATTTCCATCGCTCCTGCCAGCCCCTGGTGGTCTGATCTATGGATTGTCGAGCGTAGGTTTGTAGCTGGCACTGCAAAAAATATAGAGCTTTTCTTCTAGGGCCTTTTGGGCCCCCAAGGG
>JACEEZ010006796.1:0-75491 GCA_016584305.1 Chionoecetes opilio
AAGTCCAGATAGCAAAAAATATCCCAACGCCAGGACCTAAACCCCAAGATCTAAACCCCAAGATCTTGGGGAAAAACCCAAGGAGTGGTATATATCTGCGTACAGCGTAGTACTGAAGAAAGAAGAAAAGAAGAAAGAAGACGAAGAAGAAAGAAGACGAAGAAGAAAGAAGACATCTACTCAACGCCCAACGCTATATTGCCTTACCCCCTGCCTCACCACCCTGCCTGTGCCACACCCTGCACATTAGCCCCCCACCCCTAAGGGGTGGCGCCAGCCTTCCGTTAGACTAATAATTCAAAATTCGAAAACCGCCATCGTGATACTGTGCTTCTCTCGCTCGCAAAAGTAACTGCATTGGCAGTCCCCACGGTCCAGGGATAGAAGCCCGCTGCTGTCGGACGTGCCTTGATGCGTTACTCCCTGTCGCCTTACCTCGTCTTCCTTCCTCCCTCCTACTATCTCGAGAAAGTCCACTAGCTAATTTCCTGCCGTTCCCGAAGGTATATCCACGAAGGAACCCCTCAGACTTTCCCAGGGGTAGCGGATAGCTAGTGGTCCCTTCATTTATTCTATCCCTAATACTCACCTTGTCTCCTCACATGCTTCTGGCACCATGACGTCCCACAACCACCTCCCCCCTCTACACTCGCCTCCTCCAAATCTCACACTTCGCTATACCTTCGACCCCACTACAGCACCTGCAGACATAAGCACAGCCTTCTTTAACATCACAGAGATCCCTCATGTCAGGTGCTTCTACTCCGGGAAGCAGATCATTGTTCGCCTAGCGGACACTGAAGACCTCACCAGCCACACTAACAAAACCAACACACGGAAACTCGTGGACAACGGGTTCCACTTGGTGGAATCCGTGCAAGCCCGGACTGCCAGAACCATCATGGCCTTCCGGGTCTGTCAAACACTCCACAGCCACCCAACACAAACGCTGATTCATGACATAAACACGCGCAACGAGGTAACTGTTGAGGACCTCTACCTGATTCGCAGCTCGAAATTCCCTATTCTAAAAATTCGCTGCTCACACCCAGACGAAGCCAAGAAACTCCTTCAGAGAGGCATTAGGGTAGGTTCCATAATAATACCCTCCTACAACATTGAACCCGAACACTACAAACCCATACAGCAATGCCTCAAGTGCTATAAATTTGACCACCCCACATACCGCTGTAAACTAACCACCCTAGTATGCTCCAAATGTGCCGCTCAAGGCCACATCCACACGCAATGCACGTCAGACGTGCACAAATGCCTCAATTGTGACGGAGCACACACTGCTGTCTTTTTTTAGCTGCCCCACCAAGAAACTCACCACAAAATCACAGAACACCCCTGCACCCATCCCCACATCTAACCAACAGCCTCACATTCCTCAACCCCTTCCTACGCCCAGGCGACAAGACCCTTCCCCACGCCTCCTCACACCACACCACAACTCTTTTACCCACACCCCAACCCAACCCATCTTTTCTCCTCTCCGAACCCATGCCCCTTGCCTCGTCCATCATGAGCGCCAAGGTTTTTGCCTGCTCTGCGGCTGCCAATACCCTCAGCAAAGGAGACAGAAATATATTGTAAAATGTTCCCAAAACTCCTAATAGACAACGGCTTATCCAACATTCAAATCTCAGAGGCCGTTGTCTCACTTGCTCAGCGAGCCAATCAGGGGCTACATTCAGAGAGGCTAACGTCCATGCTTCACGACCTAGCGACATCCATCAGCTGTTCTGGCATTCTGCAGGCACATTGATGACGTACTTAAAGATGTTAAGCTGTCAACACATAGCGACCACTGTAGGGGTGGCGTAGAGCACGCAATATACATAAAAATACTCATAAATTGAGTATATATTATGTTTTCTGGCTCAAGAACTGAACAGGGCAAGTATACAAATTAAATTAGGCCATAAAACAATCTCCTACACTCGTGGTGAGTTTATTATGAGTTTGTTATGGGGTGATGGGCCGAGTGGTGAACGGTGGCACCTCACCCAGACCACCTCGCTTCACCACCCCGGCGGGTAGCTGCCACTAACCGCCACGCATCAGACTGAAGGTATAATGGCTCCCTTTTCCTTAATAAAACCCCAAGCCCTTGTCCATCCAGCCGTGATGGGTATCGGGTGTTAGCCGGGGTTTTTGACCGCCTCCCGGGGGGTTGCTTCCCCCAAATGGCAGGAAGACCAGTTACGAATAGAGAGATTATCAAGCGGAAAAGATCACCCATAGTGACACCGTAGCGCCACTGCCATATCTCGTACCAGAATCCCCGCGAGCTCCGGGTTGTAGAAATCGAGGAAGTTAGTTAAGCTAAACACCGTGCCCTTTAACTCTTTCTGAATGTCTGCCCAGGCTCCACCCTCTGCCTCCAACACTGCAGTCCCGCCAGTCTCTTCGCCAGCCAATGATGCGACGGCATCAACTCTTTCCCACACCGCCACACCCTCCCTTACCAATCCTTTGAATCCTTTCTCCCCCTCCATTTCCAATCCCCTCCCCTTTTCCCTTCCCCCCAAACTTCCTCTATCCTACCCTCCCTTTCCCAACCCCCTATCCTAACCCAAACCTTCGTTCTCAGACCCAGACCACTTCCTAACCTCACCCCGTCAAAATCCTCCTACACCACCACAATGGTTTCCTCAGCTCCTTCCCCTGCCTCCTCGATCCCCTCCCCCTCCTCGTCTCCCGATCTTATCATTGATAGTGATCCTGAGGACAATACCTGAATTCTCTCCCCTTCCCCTATCCGACCTCTCAACGAAATCCTTTCCCCTGCAGTTACCCGTAGCGGTAGAGGCAAAAATCATCCCTCGTCCTTATCCTCGTCATAAAAGTCATTCATCTCAACTGCTGTTCGTACTTCACAAACAGACACCTAATATTTAATCTCATAGACGAACAAATTTACCCTGACATATTACTCTTAAATAGCTTTATAAATCTTTATTCCCTCACTAAGCATTACTTCCATACGTCTCACTTTCTGCCCGTCAGGGTGGCAAGGTTGGTAGAGACGTGAGCTCGCAATGTGCAGCGTCCCTGTGCATTCGGTCAGCGGTTCGAGTCCGCCTAGTTCGTGCTGACGTGGCGGCGCTTTGTATAGTCAATAACCTTGTAGTTGGTACTTGCAAAGTGTCTAGATAGGATGAAAATCTTATCTTATCTTATCTCACTTTCTTTCCTTCACTGAGGGACACCACACAACTCTTTTCGGCCAATCAGAGAGCAGCATCTCAAACCTTGTCCTTCTGCCTTCATCCCGTGCCTCACAAAATTCCCTCAACCCAAAACAGCCAATCAAAGCGCATTAAAACTGGCACAAATTTTCTTTGATCCGCCAACAACACATTACACGTCTCATCCTAAATACAAAGATCTTCTCACCTTCACATAAACAAACACCAAAATGCCTCCTTCCTCTTACCAACACACCTCCTAAGATCACCTTAATAACACAACATAACGATGCAGCCTTCTAAGATCCCCTAAACAACCATCTGACTCCTTGTCTCACCAGCCCAAGTCATGTTTTTTCCCCATGTCCTCGCCCTCACGGCACACAGAGTTAAGCCTCAGGGCCGACATAAACAAAAAGATAAGTATTGTTAAGCGTACTTAGTAGACGAAAATTTGCTGATCTTACACTTAGATATTTAAGAAATGCTTAAGTAGTTTAACCAAAAATGCTTATCCGATTTAAGTATGCTTAACAGGCACCAAAGTTAAGTGTCCTTCATGGGCATGCTCAAGTCTTCTCCAGCACTCAAGTCCTCACTAGGCCAAGATGGACGCACAAAAACAAGGAATAATCCCTCCCGAGGTCAAAAATGTACAGCCTAGAAAGACGTTATGGATATGTATGATGATGCTGACCTTATTAAAAGGTACAGGCTGGATTGCGAAGGAATAATATGCAGTTTCGGGAAAATATGCAGTTTCGGGAAAATATGCAGTTTGGGAAAATATGCAGTTTCGGGAAAATATGCAGTTCCGGGAAAATATGCACTTCCGGGAAAATATGCAGTTCGGGAAAATATGCAGTTGCGGGAAAATATGCAGTTTCGGGAAAATATGCACTTCCGGGAAAATATGCAGTTTCGGAAAATATGCAGTTCCCGGGAAAAAATGCACTTCCGGGAAAAAAATGCAGTTTTGGGAAAATATGCAGTTTTGGGAAAATATGCACTTCCGGGAAAATATGCAGTTCGGGAAAATATGCAGTTTCCCGGGGAAAAAAATGCACTTCCGGGAAAAAAAGCATTCGGGAAAATGCAGTTCGGGAAAATATGCACTTCCGGGAAAATATGCAGTTCGGGAAAATATGCAGTTTCGGGAAAATATGCAGTTGCGGGGAAAAAATGTAGTTTATGACTTGCAAGATTTTAAAGAGAAGTTTGAGTTTTTTAGCTTAAATGTGATGCTTTCCCTAATGGAGATGTTTTTTTTACTGTACAAGCCTAAAAAAGTGAGTGTTTTGCAATTCGAAGAAGTGATGACAAATTTATATAATAAATTTTAGACGTTTTGACGGGGAAAAACACTCCATTTACAAAAACATCAAATATTAACCTAATCAAACCCTCAAATAACCTTATATAACTTTCTAACTAACCCCAACCCAACTCGGTAATAATGGAGGAGAGTTTCACTTTCGTTTCAGAGACACCAACTATTTTTTCTTGGCCTACAGTAGGTGCTTGTTCTAATGGTGTAGTTTTATTTTGCGCAAACCAAAAAAAAAAAAAAAAAATGAAACAAACCTGACCTTGTTTTAGTGAAACCTAACCTAACCAACCCACCCTAACCCAACCTAACCTAACCCTTTCAGGCTTAAAGAAACCTAACCTAACCCTTAACCACAAAATATATTTTTTTTTTTTTTTTTTTTTTTTTGGTTTGCGAAAAAATAAACTAGCCCCCCATTAAAAACAAGCCCCTTTGTAGGCCAAGAAAAAAATATTTTGGGGGTCTCTGAAAACAAAAGTGAAATTTCCCTCCATTAAAAACCCCTAACTCTTAACTAACCTAACCAAACCAATTAAATTATTACCCTTTTAATTTCGACAGCGGTAAAAAGGTTAGAAAATTCTTATGGTGAAAAAAAACGTTTAGTTAAAACCCCCAAATCAATATTTTTTTAAACTGACAATACCGCACAAGTATTATATTACCCATTTTGGTACATTTTTTTTTGGACACCACGATTTTAGGAAAGTTTTAATTTGCTTACTGAATTTTTTTTGTGGTTTTGATTTATCGGGTAAATTCAGAGTCCTATCCGCCCTTATTGTGTTTTTTTTTTCTCTCCAGACCTTCACAGACCCCTTCACATCCCTCAAAAACGTAATTATGAAGGGGGGGAGAGTCCCCCCCAAACCAGCCAAAACAACCCCCCTTGGAAAAAAAAAAAAGTTAATGCTATAAAACCTAACTTTTAGCGAGCCCCCCCCCTTAAAAAAAATACTAACCTAACCTCAATAAAATTTAAACTAACCCTGGAAAAATTTTTAAAGTCCTTTCCCCCCTTTAGATCTCGCATGGAGATTATTAGAAAGGGTAGGTTTGGGTTTATAGTGATGTTGGGTTTAGTACTTTTTTGGAAATTTGATATTTCCCAACCAGGAATTTGATAGGGGGTTTAAAAGTCCTTTTCTCATGTATTTTTATGTTTTAAGAATGATAGTCACATAAAAATGCGGATGTATACAATTACAACTCGCCCGTGTTGTTTTAAAGCAGGTTTTACCATGAAAAGTTTTAACGGGATTTTTACAAGAATAAGTGGGAAATTCCCGACACATAAATTATAATTTTAATGTTTTTTCAGCCTTTATATCCATAAGAGTTTTTTACCGGATTTTTTTTTACGTATAAAAAATATCTACTACCCCGATAAAAAACTCCTTTCCACTTCCCCGCCGATTGACGGGTCCCTAGGATTTAGGGAGGGGGAAAAATGCAAAAATGGGGCATTTCGGAGTTTTTTAATTTGTTACCACATTCTTAACACATCAAAAGTATAAAAAAACGAGCCGCTCCTCCGTACTTTTTTTTAACAACCAACCGTTTCGGGGAAAATAACATTCAGCATGTAAGTAATTTTTTTAGCTTTTTTGTGTCAATTCGAAATTATACCCACCATTTAGTGGTCCCGAAATGCATTTATCAAAACGCACATGTCCAATTTATTTTCCCATTTTTTATTTCCGTATAATTCCTGCTTATGCCTTGATACAGAACCAAAAGGAAACTTATTAAAATCACGTGTATTATTGGTATACTATTGAATCCTCAGTATTTTGATGAAAGTTTGGTGGAATATATATATCCCCCTTGTTAGAGGAAAATATGATGCCCCCCCAGGGGCCCCGTAGGGGAAGCTAAACTTTGATGAATGCCGTTGAAGGATATGAAAAGACCCCACTAAAAAGGGGCCCTTAAAAACTTTCAGTCCTGCGTACACGGGGAAAAAGGTATTAGAAAGATAAAATAAAGCCTTCACGGATGGACTGCCAAAATAACCAAATGGGGGCCCCCCCTGCATTGCCGCCCGAAACAAAAATCATAATTTGCCTCTGAAAACACATTGGTCCATATTTTTATCACAAAGTTCATATTTTCCTTCCATTTCGTTTTTAAATATGAACTTCAAACCCTATAACCGGAATACTGCCAATTTACATTTTAAAAAGGGCCTCTCTTTTGCACTATCCTGTTTTTAACTTTTTAGATTTTCTTAAGTTTCCTTTAAATTCTTACTTTGCGAGCGTGAGATAACCCGGAAATACACTTAACCCGTTTGCTCACAAAGTATCCAGCACAGGAACTAAGGTAAGTCCCCTTCCCTTTTTATTAAAATTTTTTTATTAGTCGGGCCCCGGGGCTTTTTCTAATACTAAAAAAATCTTTATTTACCCCCCCCCCATACTTACCTCCCATCCCCTCTTCACTCTATACTTTTCTATTTTATTTATTGATTTATGTTAGGAGATGGGGGTGTGTTATCGGGGCTACATCAAGGCTTATGTGACACAGTTTGTAGATTCTACGAAATGGGTGGCGCGTTTTTTTGTTGCTTTTTTTTTTTAAAAATTTCCTTTGGAAGCAGCCGGTCGTCAGCAGAGCCTCGGAAGGCCCTCCCAAGCCCAGGGGGAAATGCCTAATCTAAAATAAACGATTTTAAAAAACAAAAGATAAAAAACATTATAAAATAACCTACCAAATCATGTTAAAAGGGGGGGTGTGTGGGGGGGAGGTTCCCCCATGTTTTAAAAACACAGAACGGGGTGGAGGTGCCCCTTTTGTCATTGTGAACACGGGTGGGTTGTAGTGGGGTTAGGAGGCCTCACATGTCAGTTTGGGGGGAGTCGTGGCAAAATCTATAGACTATACAAGTAGGGGCACGAAACTCTATTTTTTTATTATTTTGGGAAAAGTGAGTCACGCGTTCAGTAAGTGATGTAAACACTAAAGCCCCGTCCACACTACCACTCACCACCGTCGGCGCTTCCCGTCGAACAGTGTTCGTCACTCAAAAGTGGCAGTGTGGACACGATGCCGACGAGCAAAATTTAACCGTCGGCGCTGCCCGCCAACATTCAGCAGGTTTAATATTGGGCGGGCATGCCCGTCACTCACGGGTCAGCGCCAAACACATGCTTCAAGTTATCGGCAGTTTTCACTATCTAGATAGTTTTGCATTGCTATGTACCGTATACCATCAGAACCAAGAAAGTCAGCTGATTACGAGTATGTGATCAAAAATTAAATGGGAGAAATGGTCGGGAAATTGCAGCGAGTTGAAGACAAAAAAGTGAGAAAAATGTTTATACACTATTTCTTTTTGCTATTTTTTTAAGAAACAAAAAAAAGGTTTTCTTTATATTTTTCTTGTTTAATGATAGGAAAGAAATGTGTCTTTGAAGATGATAGTTGGGTCAGTTTTTTCAAAACCTCCTGTGGTTATTTCTTTAATCTCGAGTGAGAGTACCCCGATATGCAAAAAAACATGATTTCCACTTTGAAATGGGAAGCGCCCCTGACCCCCCCCCCCAAAAAAACCCGGTTCGTGTGGACACAACCCTGGCAAGGGGCGTTTCCCGTCGGCAAGCACCAAACGGAAGCACCAAAGGGTTTGGTGAGTGGTAGTGTGGAGGGGTTTTAAAGTGACGGGGACCCAGTGATACCCAATGGGGTTCCCCCGACCTTTCCCCCGGGGGTTCCCCGCGAGAAAACCGAAAAATAATTAGTCCCCTTTTTTACAAAAGGACAGTGTTTTTAATTCTTTAATTTAAAACCCCCTACTCAACAAAAAGTCACAAACATTTCCCAAGACCCCAAACATACTCTTACGTGTCAGTCAGAAAAAATGTATAAGAAAATGAGACCCCAAAATAATACATAAAATTTAAGACAAAATTATGCTATTGCCGGGGGGATAACCCTCATTCCAAATCCGCAATTTTGGCCCGACACAGGGGTTGGGAAAAGGAGGGTGACGAAAACCCCGTTCGAGTATCATACGTACACGAGACCCAGCCCAGCCGTTTCACACATCTTCCTTCGGGTCTTTTTTTAGCAGCGAAACCCGAGGAAAGTTAAATTTTGTTTTAATAATTTCCCCAGTTAAATTTAGTTTGATACGGTTTTTAAAAGACTGAACCCATGTTCAAAATTTAAAAAAGAAAGCATTTTCAGGGGAAAGGGGAAAGGGACAGTGAGAAGAATCACAAATACCACACCCAAGTACGAGAAAAGGGAAAAGGAGTGATTTTAAAAAAAATGCCTTTCAATGACAGTTATCTGGCCTTTGGGCCCTTTACAGGCCCGGAGAAAAAAAAACGTCCACATCTTTGTGCATTTTTTTTGGGAAAAAAGCTCGAATAAAACAGCTAGGGCCCCAGCAATTTAAAAGAAAACATTTCACTACTAATCACAGCCATTTGGTCAAAAAAAACCGGGGATTATTTTAAAAGGGACTTGGTTTACAGCAAAAAACAAAAAAAAAAAAATTTGAAAAGAAGGAAACCCAAACAGGGAAAAGGGCCCCAAGAAGAAAGGGCTATTTAGTGGCTGAGCTAGTTGCCAAAAAAAGAAAAGCCCACTATTGCAGAAAGACAAATAATGCCTGCTTGCAAAAATAATTGGGGAAAAGAAAAAATTGCAAAAGGTTTAAATAAGCTGAACTAAATTTAAAGCAAAGGTTTCCCTTTTTTTCTGATAATCCCAATTTAGTGGGCCCGGGGTGGATGCCGGGCCAACAATATTTTGGGAAATTTTGCCCTGAAATACCCCAAAATAACAATTTTGGCCTCCCCAAGTAGATGAGAAAAACTGATAAAAACGGGTTAAAGCTCAGTTGCGGGCTTTTGTTAAGGGATTTGAAAATGAAGGGGGAAATAATGGAAAATTATTTTTGCTGTAAAGAACGGCCAGAAAAAAAAACCCAAAGGGCCCCCACGAAATTTTCAACATTTTTGTTTTCCCTTCCCGGAACCCGGGTTGGTTTGTCAGGGAAAAACCAAAGGGGTTGGAATTTTGGAACTGATGGGCTCCCTAATTTATTCCCTCAGTACAAGGATTTTGTATCACGCGCCCCGAAAAAAAACCCTGAAGCATAACAACTCATGCTTTCTCCACCAAAGAAGTTCTTGGTTTCAAAAACTATTGGGGATGTTTTTAAAAACAAGCCCTGATATAACTGTAAATTTATGGCAACTTTTAAAGCGCCCCCCTCTAAAAGTCCGCAATTTCCCAAGGTTGTGTAAAAACATCCCCAAAAAGATCACGTGAGGGCTTCCCCCAGCACACAGAGGCTCGAGGCTTTCGAGGGGTTTAAAGTTTTGCCAAGGGTATCAAGCGGGGGGGACAGGAACTGCGTTTTTCTTACCCAGAATTATCAGCTTTTAAAATAATTTTGGAAAAAAAAACCCCCAAAAAGCATGCGGGGGTGCGAAGGAAAACATTCTGACTTCCCAGACAAAGTTTTTGCTTTTTAAGAATAAACTCGCTTTTTGGAAAAAAGCAACTTTTCAAGGGGCCCCCCGCCCCGAAAATTTTCCCAATCCTACTTCAAGTTAAATCAGAGAATAAAAAAATGTCATTCCATTAATTAAAAGCATTTGGGAAATCACGTCCGAAAAAATTTTCATAAGTATTTCCCCCCCTTTGTCATCAGAAGTATGGATGGGGGGTGAGAAACCCCTTCATGAGTTCTCACCAAGTACGGGAAAACCTATTTAAAGTCTGCAAAAGAGGAAGAATTTAGTGAATACAGTCGATCAAACCCCTTGAAAAAAATTTAATGAAGTATCACTTGACAAGTTTTGGGTTTTCCGCAAAGAAAGAGAAACCCTGTCACCCTCAGTAAAAGCAGGGGGGGAATGTTTTACTCCATTTTTCAAACTTCTTCCTCTGGAACAAGCTTTCTAATCCCTGACCGTCATTAAAAGCATATCAAAAAATTGCCCTTCTGTCTGTCGAGGAAGAACTCCCGTGTGTGTCTGTCAAAAATTCGGCCCAAAAATTTTCACTGATACCCCCAAAGGGGAGAAACAACCCCAATTTGGCAAAATGAAGGAAAAGTAATAACATTATTGACTTTTTTTAAAGTGGAACTCTCATGACAGTGAGTAATTGTAAATTTCATATAAATTTATTTGCCCCAAGAACTTTTTTTAAAAAAAAAAATTTTAATAATTATTATATATATAAAAAAAAAAAAAAGAGAGAGAGAGGAGAGAAGAGACGAGGGAGAAGAGGAGAGAGAAAAGAGAGAGAGAGAGAGGAGAGAGGGGAGGAGAGGGGAGGAGAGAGAGAGAGAGGAGAGAGGAAATACTTTTCCAGGGGGGAAAAAGCGAGTCTTTTTAATGAAGTTTAAAAAACCAGCGGGGGTTTAAAAAACCATTTTTGATTTTTTAATTTGGTTACTTTTGGGCCCTAACAAAGCCTTTCACAGCCTAAAATCGGATAAAAAAATTTTTTTTTGGAAAAAATGAAAATATAAAAAATTTAAAAAAATGATTTGCGCATTTAAAATCCCAAAACCAAAAAATAAAAAATAAAAATTATAAAACAGTAATAAAAATACTACCCCCTACCTTTCAACATTCCCAGGGGAGGTGGGACCCACTTTTTTTTTAAAAGCACACAAGCGGGGTTGAAGCGTGGCCCCCGAGTTTGACAAGGCCTGATAGATCGCCCGTGACGCCCACACCAGGAGGACTCGCGCGCTCGACCGCTCCGCTCCCGTTTCAGGTTTTTCTTTCTCAAATTCACGCTTTATTTTTGTCGTTAAACTTTAATCCCTGTCATTATCATCAATGGTTTTTTGGGGGGGTTTGGTTTGGGGGTGGGGGTGGGGGTTGGGGGGTATTGTTTTGTTTTTGTTTGGGAGTGGTGGGGGGGGGGGTGGGGGGGTGGTGGTGGTGGTAGAGGTGGTGTGGTGGGGGGTTTTTGGGGGTGGGTGTGGTGGTGGTATTGTTGTTGTTGTGGTGGTGGTGGTTGGTTTTTTGGTGGTGGTGGGGTTGTGGTGGTGGTTTGGGGTTTTTTTGTGGTGGTGGTGGGGGTGGTGGTGTGGGGTGGTGGTTTGGGGGGGTTGTTTTTTTGGGGGTGGTGGTGGTTTGGGGTTTTGGTGGTGGTTTGGTATTGTTTTGGTGGTGGTGGTTTTGGTTTGAGGGGGGTTTGGGGGTGGTTTTTTTTGTGGTTTGAGGTGGTGGTGGTGGTGGGGGTGGTGGTGGGGTTGGTTTTGGGAGAGGTGGTGGGGGTAGAGGGGGTGGGGTTTTGGGGGTGGTGGTGGTGGTGGTGGGGAGAGGTGGGGGGGGTTTGGGGGTTTTGGGTTTTGGGGGTGGTGGTAGAGGGGGGTGGTGGTAGAGGTGGTGGTGGGTTTTGGGTGGGTGGTGGTGGTTGGGTAGAGGTGGTGGTGGTTTGAGGTTTGGGGGTGGTGGTTTGGGTTTTTGGGGGTTTGGTTGGGGGGTGGTTGGGGGTGGTTTGGGGGTTGGGGGTGGTGGTCTTTCAAGATGGGAAAAGACCATTAATAACCAACGCTATAGATTTCAAGAAAGCCTTCGACGTGTGAAAAGAAAAACCCCCCAATTGAATGCCTAAAAAAAATTAAAGGGTACATCCCCCACAAATTTGGGATAAGTGACCTATACCTAAATGACAAAGGGCCCTCCTGTTCTAAACAAGGGGAATAAAAACATGGATGGCACCAGCGGAATAAAAGGGAAGGTTGCCCCCTGGTTTAACCCTCAATGTTCTTTTGATAAAATAATCATCATCCTAACTGAACCAAACAAATATGGAAATTTAAAAGGGTGAGATATGCTTTTCCCCGCATTTTTTTATGCAGATGATGGGGCCCTTTTTTTAGCACAAAAATGAATCAGGTGCCCCTAAACATGACATGACACTCAACTTTGCAGCAAGAGCAAGTGAAACAGGGCAAAAAGTTATTTTAAAAGAGCATTTAAAACCAAAAATATACCAGCTTTTGGGATAGTACACAACCCCCGGGAAAAAACGGAAAATTAAAAAAAGCATGATACCAAGAAAGGAAAGCAGAACTAAATTGAAAAAAAAGACCCCTTAGAATTTAAGAAAAATAAAAAAACAATTAAAAAAAAAGACTTTTTTGATTTAAAAGATGAATCCCCTACAACTTTTATAAGATGCAGAAAACAATACACCCGAAAAATTAAAAATTTAAATACAGGAAACAGGGGCACACCCTCGGGAACACAGCATGCACGGGGCATGTAACACTGGACTGCAGGAAACCCTTTTTGAAAAACTTTTATTACGTCGAAAAGGGAAAATAAAGACATAAGGGGGAAACCCCTTAAAATTTCTACAAGGGCAAAAAAACTGAAAAATGCTTAAAAAAACTTTCAACATTTTTACTCCTAGCAGATGAACAGGATGCAAAAGTGAGAAAAAAACTTTTTTTACTGATGTGGAAAATAAGGAAACAGCAAGGGAAATTGATTTTGCAAGCAAGAAAGCCAAGACATTTCCCCAAGAGCATTCACAAAATAAGCACCAAAAAGGGGGGATCCCAAACAACAAAAACCCCAAAAAACTTCAAGAATTTAGAAAAAAAAACACCCCTACTAAGGTGGGTTTCCCCCCACTTCAACGAAAATCTTAGTTGGATACCAATGGAAATTAGGGAAAGTGTAATTACTTTTATATAAACCCTTCTTTAGGGCTGCTGGGCACTCGGGGAAAAATGTGGGTCCTGATTTGGCGGAAAGGGGTTTTTTTCGCGAAAAACCCGGAGGGCCCCTCAAAATTTCACTGGTTTTACAGCAAACCCGCCCCCCTAAAGCATGTTACAAGTACCTTTAGATACATATTATTTATAGAGTAGTTAGAGCACTGGTATTCAGACAAAAAATATTTTAACCCGAAACCCAAACCCGAAAAAGGGTTTAATTTTTTACGTGAAATTTTTAGTTTTGAGTAACTATTTTTTACTTGTAATTTTTCATGGAAAAAACTAGTGCCCTCTATGTGGCTTTAAAATGTTCCCAAAGGCCCGAGTTAATTTGTTTTAAAACCCGTGAAATAAAAGAGGTGAAGGAGGGTTTACAGGGGTTTCGCCCCTAGAATATTTCACGAAAAAACCCCAAATTCGTGAACAAAATTTTTCCCCGAATGCCAGTGCTAAACCTTCATTTTTTTTTTCCCAAAAAAAATAGTCAGCCAAAAAGCATGATCCCCCTAGCTGTGAAGGAGGTGGGAAATTTTGAAGGAAAAAAAACAAATGAAATTCTCAAAAAAATTAGTAATATTTTTGGGGGACATAGCGGGCCGCCCTTTTTAATGCTAAAAAAAAAATTTTGCTTGTTGCCTTATAAGTAGCTTATAGCTAGATTTTCCGTCTCACTTCTTTCATTTTTAGTAAAAAGCTACTACAAATTTCTACAAAGATATGACTCACCCCGTACTGGCCGCGGTGAAAAAATTTTTTCCCCTTTGATTGTCTGAGCCCCCGGCTTTTTTCAAAACACCTTTTCTCTTGGGAAACAGGAAAAATACTCCCCTCTAGGGCCTTTTTTTTAGTTCCCATTGCAATTTGGGGGGCCCCAGCCCAATGGGCGGGATCTTGTGGGAACTTGGAGAAATAGCCCCTGCCGTAACAAAAACAAAAAAGATAGAAGTACGCCACAACACACGCCCCGACCCCTTTGTATGTGGGGACAATAGACTGAAACCGTGGGTCAACCCGGGGGGCGCGCGCGGAAACCCCATAATGTGACGTCACAGCCTTTTACCAGGGGATTTTAAAAAAGGCCTTGTCCTCGGGGGGTTCGGTTGAAGTGCCCCGTGCGCAAAGGGGGCGGTTTGGGTGGGGGGGTGAGGAGGCTCTAAAAAACCAAACGGGTGGAGTCGGGGGAGCTTGGGGGTGTAAAATATTTAAGGGCTTGGTTTGTTTTTTGGGTGGGGGTGATTTGGTTTTGGGTAGTATTTTTTTTTTTTATAAATTTTTATTTTTTTTTAGGTTTGAAATTTTAAATGCGCAAAAACATTTTATAATTTTTATATTTTTATTTTTAACAAAAAAAAATGTTGTAAACCCATTTTAGGCTGCGATTGGGTTATGTATTTGCCGAAAAGTCCCCCAAATTTAAAAAATCAAGATGTTTTTTATCCGCGCTGGTTTATATCTTCCCTTAATATATAATGGTTTTAAAAATTATATATATTTTATATAGAGATAGATAATATATATATATAATATAATATAATATATATAATATATATATATAAAATATTTTTATAAGATATATTATTTGATATAATATATATATATATAAAAATTTTATATAAAATATATATATATATATATATATTTATTATATACCATTATAGGGGTTCCTTGGAATATAAAAAAAATTATTACGGGGGTTCCCCCAAAGGGTGAAAGGTTGGAACACTGGCTGGGTGACAAACAGAGTATTTTTTCAGAGCTCGGGGCTTGAGCAGGGATACAAGGGGATTTTGGAATTACTTAAAAAACAGGAGTAAAAAAAAACAGTTTTTTGGGTCCCGTGTGGTTTTTCATTATCAGACTCATGATATATTAGATTGTATTGCTCATCAAAACAGTTGTTTTGTGATTCCACAGGGAAAAGGCCCCCATTTCCACCTGGGGCATATCATTCGTCCTTGCCCCCTCCATCCTCTCACTCCCACCCTCTCTCCTCACATATGCTCTAACACTCTATCCTTCACTTTTCAAGGCTCGTCCTCTCATATTAAATCAATCTTTGGGGGCATACCCCGGGGGGGCGCGCCCGCCTCGCCCCCCTAACGACGCCCCCCCGGGGTCCCACGCGCGATTTTCCCCATGCAGGCTCCTTTCCCAAACCCCGCGCTCTCGACAAGAAAAATCAACTTTCCCCCGCCACAGCCTTTTGGGCGCCCCCTTGGCCTCCTCCCCCGCCGGATTGTTCTCAGATCAACCCCAAAAGGGAAGGATCGTTGCAGGGTAGCTGCCACTGCCCATATAGCCGAATTGGCCTGAGGACTTGAGGTAATGGCCCCCCCATTCATTACGGTGCAATCGCTGATTTGACACGTAATTTTACCCAGCGAACCCCATGATTCTGCGAAGACATTATTACCAAAGGGATTGATTCTCTCTTCAAGTCACTATTTAGTGTCCATGTCTCACAACCCTAAGTAAGACAGGGATCACAAGCGACTTGAAAATCCCGGGTCTTTTTCCTTTTGCACAGGGGACCCACAACGCCCAAAAAACTCCCGCTAGCGATCCCTAACCCGTGGGCTATACCAATCCCCCGTAAGACTTCTTGACGTACCCGCCGTCATTATGGACTGCGCTACCAAGGTATGTAAAACTTTCCAAGATCTCAATGTCCTCGCCACATGCATGAACAGACTGTACTGCTTCATCTAGTAAATCTCCAAACACCTGGACCTTGGTCTTGAGCCAGGAGACCTCAAGTCCCAAAGGCTTTGCCTCCTCGTGCAGCGCCTCGAGAGCCATCACCAGGACCTCCAGCGACTCAGCAAAGATTACTGCATCATCGGCAAAAACAAGATCAGTGATCTTGGTGTTGCCGACGGAAGCTCCACAATCACTTTGATCTACACCCTTGTCCAATACCCAGTCCATACAAGCGTTGAAAAGTGATGGGGCAAGGACGCACCCTTGCCTCACTCCTGTATTCACAGGAAAGAAGCTGGATACACCTGCCCCACACTTCACAGCACTCTCAGTCCCAGAATACAGACCAGTTATCAAACCAATAGTCCTTGCAGGAATCCCTCGAAGTCGCAGAAGATCCCAAAGTGACTCACGATGCACTGAGTCAAACGCCTTCTTGAGATCAACATAGGCTGCAAGCATCCCCTGTCGAAACTCACGTCGGTGTTCCACCAGGACACGAAGCGCTAGGATACGGTCCGTTGTTGACTTACCAGGCGTGAACCCAGACTGCTGAGGTCTCTGATGCTTTACCAGATGACTGCGAATCCGTGTCAGCAATAGATGGGCAAGCACCATGCCTGGTACGCTGAGCAGTGTAATACCGCGGTAATTGTTGCAGTCCTGACGGTCCCCTTTCCCTTTCCAGATAGGGACGACCAGCCCCCTTTCCAGTCAGGAGGAATGGTACCTGATTGCCACACGGCAGTCAGGACAGCATGCAACCCGCGGATCATGGCCTCACCCCCAGCTTTGAGGAGCTCCGCACTGATATTACAAACACCAGCTGCCTTTCCACCCCTCAACTTTGCTACAGCCTCTCTGACTTCGTCAAGAAAGGGTGCGGTTTCGTCAATGGGAGGATCGGCATCCACTGCCTGTAACCCAGTGGTGTGAAGCTGCTCAGTTGGAGGGTCCACCGTGAACAACTGCCCAAAGTACTCAGCCCAACGAGCCATCTGCCCATCCATGTCCGACACGAAGCGCCCATCTGCTGTTCGAATAGCACTCGCCCGAGAAGGAGACTTGGAACGGAGCTTCTTCAGGGCTCGGTAGGCGGGTCGGAGGTCATTAGCGTTCAAATGACCCACGACATCCTCAGCGAGACTCCTGACATACCTCTCCTTGTCTCTCCCCAGGAGGGTTCTAGTGGGGCGTGACAGAGCCCTGTGGGGGTCCGGTTCCCAGCCACCTGGCAGCGCGACTCTCCTGGTTTTCCCCCGCGTCTCCTCGAGAAAAAACCCCACCCTTGACCTGGGGCCCCTCCCCCCAATACCTCCTTGGCAGCCTTTTGATTTTTCACGTTAAAGGGACCCACAGTTCTACAGGGTCCCCGAGAGCACCGAGACATCAAACCGTTTTGAGACTGCCCCCGCTCTCATGAGCAATGTAAAAGCCCTTCATTTTCTCAAGAAAAAAACACATTTGGTTTTACCTTTGAGATTTTCGGGGACTTGACATGAAGCTTAAGTGTAGCAACAACAAGTCTTGTCTGCTCCAAAAAAACTCACACTCCGGTAAACCCTCCCTTTCTGGAGGTCCTCCAACGAGTACTAACGGGAGTGGTCGATCTCCTTACTACCCCCCCCCGGCATTATTACCATGTCCACGTGCAGCTCTGGGGCCCCTGATACCAAGAACCCAAATTTTAAACCCCTTTTGGGTCCCGCAAAGTTCAGAAGGAGAACTGTTGGTTTTCTGTACCGGGCAAAGGGGGGCCAAAAACATAATTCGTACCATCTTTCACAGGCCCTATACATTAAGTCGCCAAGACAATGGACCTATTGCATTATGGGGGTCGTCCAAAAATAACCTCTCCGCCGTGGATAAATGCCAGTGGGTGGAATCCCAGGCACCGTCCGCGGGGTGGGTTGGGGATTGTTGACTGCTGGGGGAACTATTTCCCCCAGCCCCTTTCCCTTGGGTCGCTTCAGACCTGAAAATCTGGAGTGTGTGAAAACCCTGGCTAGGGTAATTTTCACGTGGTGACCCCCAAGGGGGCTTTTTAGCCCTGGCGCTTTGTTTTCCCCGGGGGCGGCAGACCGGGGCCCTTTTGGGCCGAAGCAACTTGCTTAAGGGCTCTGTGGGGGAAAATGTGCTTTTTCGGAGGTTTTTTGGGGAGGTTGTAGTCTTTGGCAGAGAGCTAAGCCTCGGGTGTTTAGAGGGCAAGCCATTTGGGGGTGGCAACTTTGGGGTTTACAGGCCGAGAACCTAAAAGAGCTAGCTACCCCGGTTTAATTATGGAGGGGACATGCCGCGCATTGTGGCGGGAAGATTGAATAAAACATTGCGACCTTTACGCGTCGACTCTTGCACTGCCAGGGTTTCTATCTAAAATTTATACACAATAAAAACGGAAAATATGACTGCCTAGGTATAGTTAACTTCTAAAAAATTCGTTTTTTGACTTAATATCATGAGTAACATTTCCAGCCCCCCTCAACTATAACCTTCTTGGTTATTTGGTTAATTTTCATGTTTTTTCGGAATCAGGCTTTCTAAAATATCATATAGCAGAAAAATCGTTCTTAAAATTATACTTTTGTTTTTAAGTGCAGTGGAATAAGCCCATATTTTGTTTTTCCGTAGACCAAAATTATTTTCAACTTGTGGTTAAAAAATGCCAAAACCACTGGCATTTCGGTTTCAGTTCTCTCTAATTGGGCACTTATTGCCCATATCACCTCCATTTTGTCATTCCAAACTTCTACATTTCTATGAGGGAAGCTGTACTTCTTTTATTTGTTCAGACATCTCCCTTTCCTAGTTTTGGTATGGTCCTCTTGTGTAGCGAATTCTCTTTGTTTCCGAGTCAGTAGTCTCTCATTGTCTGTTTCTTCCATTTTGTTATCAGCTTAAAAATTTTTTATTAAAGCTCCTCTTCTTTTCTTTTGCTCGAGTTTTGGTAACTTTTTCCTCAATCTTCCTCAAAGAAAGTTTTCTTTAGCTCTGGTACCATCTTGTTGCCATTCACTGTATCCTCTCCAACTTTTCAAATGCTTCTTTTTATATGGGGACCTACATGGCAGCTATTCCATTTTTGGTGGGTTTCATGTAGTAATTCTTTCTCATCATTTTGTGTCCATGTATGAATGCCCTCTAATATTCTTTACACCGTAGTATCCCCAAATATTTTATTTCATATTTTTCGTTTTTGGGTTGTTTCTGCATTATCACTCCCAGGTCCTTTTTTCTTCCTGAACCTTTTTGAAATTATTTAATTTCCCTGTTATATGCCATTTATACTCTTTTCCTTCGCTTTTTCCCAATTTCATCACATGACACTTATTTACATTAAATTCCCTTTCCCATCTTTTGCTCCATTCGTAGAATCTTTTTCAGGTCATTTATATGTTTCAAAATCTTTATAGCTTTTATTTCTCTTAATAAGTTTTGCTCATCTGCAAATAGACTAATAAACATAAGAATTAAGAAATAAGGAGCTACAAGAGGCCGCGAGGCTCACGTGTATTCTGTCCCCTAACACTACCACATCACCTTTCATCCCTCCATGAACCTACCCAAAGCTCTCCTTTAAAGCTCCCCAATGACTCAGCACTAACTACCTGTCTACTAGAACCCTTTCCATTCTTTTTCCCACCTATTTGTAAACCTTTTTTTTTCCTATTTCCTTTCTAAATCTACGCTTTTTCCAGCTTGAACCCGTTACTTCTTGTTTCCCCTGGTTAAAGCGTAAGAACTTTTTCCTCTCTCCTTTTTTAAATTCCCTTTATCCACTTAAAAATTCTATCAGATCACCCTTACTCTGCTCCTCTCGGGTAGTGTAATTTTAATAACTTCAATCTCCTCTCAAAACTAAAGTTATCATCCCTTTTATCCATTTGGCCCATCCTTTTTCTGCACTTTTCTAACAAACTATACCCATCCTGTATTGGAGAGCCAAAAACTGAACTGCATAGTCTAGGTGAGGCCTGATAGAGTCAGATAAAAGCTTTAGAATAATTTTCCGCACTTCTACTTTTAAACCACTTCTCGGTAATGAATCCTAATACTCTATTACTCTATTTCTGGCCTCAATACATTGTTTCCTAGTCGGAGGTCTGGGCTCACCCTCACTCCAAGATCTTTTTCACCTTTCTGATCTTTTCAGCGATACATTGCTTTGGTGTATCTATTACCAGGGTTTTTTCAAACCAACATTCATAACGCTTACATTTATCAATATTAATTCCATCTGCCATCTGACTGCCCACTCGTTAAGTTTATCTAAGTCTCCCTGCAATATGTTTACGTCAGACTGGGGATCCAATAATCCTACCTAACTTAGTATCATCAGCAAACTTGCTGATATCACTGCTAATCCCACTATCCAAGTCGTTGATGTAAATAAAAATATTTAATGGGCCCAAAAACAGACCCTTGTGGAACCTCCACTTGTCACCAGTCCCTTCAGATTTGGAACCTTTAAATTTGGGTAACCCTTTTTTGCCTTTTACTTAGCCAAGCTCTGATCCAATGAAGAACCTTCCCAATCTATACCATGAGCCCTAACCTTATTTAAGAGTCGCTCGTGTGGTACTTTGTCAAATGCCTTACTAATGTCCAGATATATTATATCATAATCCTTACATTATCTGCCGTCTTATAAACTTTCCTAAAAAAACTCAATAAATTGGTGAGAAAATGACCTACCCTTGGTAAAATCCATGTTGTGAATCATTGATAAAAACTATGTTTATCTAAGTGCTCTCTAATGAGCAATTATTATTTGCAATAATAGATTCCAATAATTTACCCACCACTGATGTTAGACTTACGGGTCGATAATTTGACTTTATTCCTCTGTCTCCCTTCTTAAATATGGGAACAACATTTCCTTTCCTCCACAATAATGGCACATCGCCTATCTCAACCAATTTCCTAAAAATGTGCACTAACGACTCACTAACAACCTCCTTGCCTTCCTTTAATACCCTGGGATACACTTCATCTGGTCCTGGCGATTTAAATTTTTTTCATTTTTTCTATACCATCTTCCACCATTTCCCTAGTTATCACAATAGCTTTGAGTTTCTCCTCATCGCTTCCTTTTTGAACATCTTTTTCACTATCAGGTATCGTCTGTGTATCCTCCTCCGTAAAAACACTTAAGAAATAATCATTTAGACTCCTACACATATCCTCATCCGTATTTAAGACCTCACCCTGTACGTCCCTGTACTGTACCTCACCTTAACGGCCCAACTAATTCCCTTGTCTTTGTTTTATAAACCTGATAGAGCCCCTTTGGGTCCCTTTTCGCTTGTTCTGCTACTTTAATCTCATAATTGTTCTTAGCAACTCGATTTAATTTCTTCACTGTCCTCGCCTCACCGTTATACTGTTCTTTTGTTTACCAATCCTGCCTTGAACCTTAAATAAATGTTTCTTTTTACTCCAATGTTGTGTTTTAACTTGGTGATCATCCTTTTTTGGATCACTCTTTCTGGACCTTTATTTCCCTATAAGGAATATTTCTTTTCTGTCCGTCATTATATTCCTTACAAATGAGGTATAATCCTCTTCGGCTCCGACTTCACTTCCCCTTCTGGGCCTCTCAAATTTCCCTCCTCAGCCCTGACCCACTTTTCTGTCTAACCGCTCTAATTATCTCCTCAGCCTCGACCTCACTACCATAACTGACCGCGCCAATTACCTCCAGGTGGCCTTCCTAATCCTTCCATAATTGGCCTTTCTAGCTGTCATCCGCCCTTGTCCCCCTGGGAAAATTTTCTTCTCCTTCATCACCCACACCTTTTATTAATAACCTCCAGGGGGTCTTCTTAATCCCGCATAATTGGCCTTTCTGAAATTAGGTATTCGATGCCTATTGCCCTTAATTTTCCAACTTCCCATTTTAAGCTAAATCTGATCTCATAATGGTCGCTAAATTTTCTAAATTCCCCCCGACCTCCACATTTGTAACTAAATCGTCTCTATTTGTCAGCAATAGATCTAGAATTTATCTCCTCTAGTAGGCTCCTTGATTGCTTGACTTAGGAAGTTATCCTGGATTATATTTAAAAATTCATCTGCATCGCTTGTCCCTGTGATTAAATCCCAGTTATATTCTTAAGATTAAATCTCCCACCCCCGCATAATCGATTATATCTGCAGGTCTGTTTATTTTCTTCCCAATTTGGAGCTGAATCCTCTTACAAAAAGTTGGAGGCCTATACACTACACCAAAACCATTTTTCCCCAGTTCCACTCGTAGCCTCTACCCATATAGACTCTATGCTGTCATCTGTTTTTATAAACATTGTTAACACAAACACTGCAATGCATCTCTTGCATAAAGCGCAACTACCCTCCTCCTCGTCTGCCTACTCTGTCCTTGTGAAATAACTTTTACCCGCCCATCTCGACTTCCCCGGAGGAATACCTTTCCTGACCCTATCCAACCCTGTTCTGTTAATGCTATTATATCAAAATCCTCTACATATTTATTCCTTCAGGAAATCTATCTTTTTTTAAATACTCCTACAGTTTGTATAATAAACCTCAAGCAACTCCTCTTTTTTTTGTCAATTTTCCCTTTATCTTTAACTAAACCCCTCCTCTCTCTCTTCTTACGAATCACTTTAGTTCCCTGCCTTCTGAAACTCCTCCTAGTGTCGCAAGTTTCCTTTACCCCGACCCCCGTGTCTAAACCCCGGTTCTCTATCTTAAAAATTCCCCTAATATAACTATTTATTTCCTCCGTCATATCATTGACGTAAATCGTGAACATTATTGGTGCCAACACTGATCCTTGTGGTAGCCCACTAAATACCTTTCTCCATTCAGACTGTGTGTGTGTGTGTGTGTGTGTGGTGTGTGTGTGTGTGTGTGGTTGTGTGTGTGTGTGTGTGCTGTGTGTGTGTGTATGTGTTGTGTGTGACTGTGTGTGTGTGTCAAGTAACTCATTCATTTTTTGGTGTGTATTGATATGACGATAAAACTGGCTTATTTGATGCATAGATCAGATGACAAATACGACATTTGTATTTGTAGTGATACGGAAAATAAGAAATTTCACTTAAAAGCTAAACAATTTATTCATACGACTTAGAAAAGAAATACTCAACAACTTTGAAATAAGAATCACTTAACATTAAGAGAAAGAAATGTCTGTATAGAAAAACTGACTCAGTGCTGAACGATACTATGAGAAAATTATAATTGCGTGAGTGATTACAACAACAAGAAATGACTTAGGACAACTAGGAAAGAACTTAATATTTTGAAACAGGAATTTATTTAACATCTAAGAAAAAACAAATCGGAAATGTCTATAAAAAAACTGACTCAGAGTTTCATGAAAAAAACAAGACAACTACAATTGTATGAGTGACTACAACTAGAAAAAAATGGACTGAGAAGAACAAGAAAAAAACTTAGAAATTTGAAACAAGAACTTATAAATATCAAGGGAAAAAAAGGAGTAAGTTTGCCTAGAAAGACTAACCTAGTACTAAAAGCAAAGAATGAGAAAACTATAAGAATAAGAGTTTCCAGAACTAGATAACAACTTAGAAGAACTAGAAAATATGTAACAATTTGAAACAAGAATTTCTAAACATCAAGGGAAAGAAAATATTGTCTTCTTAAAACTACTAAAACTACTTATTTGACTAAAAAGAACTAGAAATATTATTTAGAAGAACTATAAAAAAACTCAGTCATGCAGCCAGAATTTACTGAACCTCAAAAAAAATTAAATGTCTCCATAGAAAAACAGATTCAGAACTTCAAGAAGAATGCAGGAAAACTATTATTGCATGAATGACTAAAACTAGTAAAAAACTACTCAGGAAAAACTACAGAGAACCTCAACAATATCAATCAAAAGCTCACTTAACATCAGGAGAAAAGGAATAAATCTCAACAGCAAAACTGACTCAAAATAAAAAAGAAAGAAAAAGAAATTTCGATAAAAAGAAAATGTTTAAATCGACCCCATCCTCTCAGAAACAGAACAAGAGTAAGACCAGATCAGAGTGAGTGAGTGAAGGCGGGATGTAACAGATCCCTTTCGTGACTCACTTGATGGCGGGGCGCAGTCCGTGGGTGACCATCTAGGGCTCCAGGTGGTGTATGCGCAGGCGCGCCATGTCCAGCTCGTGCTTGACGCGCCACAGGTGGGTGTCGCACAGCGGGTCCTGGCAGCGGTGCGTCCTGAGGGCGTCCTGGGTCTCCAACACCGCGCCCCGCAGGCTCAGGGACTTGCCCATGCTCTGCAGGGGAAGAGGGGGAGGAAGAGGAAGATGTAGTATAGTGGTTGTGGTGAAAGAGGAGGAAGAATGGGGAGTTTTCTAATAAGCTCACGCTCAAGCCTGTTTCTCGCGCTCTCATATCCTCTGCCCTTTGAGCGTGAATGATCTATCATTTACTGTAAATTTCCTGTACTTTTTCGGGACATATCAGAATTACCCTTCAATACAACAACTGAAACAGTTCTTAATAAAAAATGTAGTTTATCATTTTGTTTTTCAGCACTTGAAGAAAATATTGGCAAAACATAGAATACTTGAAAACTCAATTTCTTAAAATCGTCATTTCATGGAAACACTGCACGTTCAAGCTGAATGAAGCTTCAGGAAGTATGTACTTGTATGTAAGCTTTCACTGAGTACCTGTTTTGGGTGTATATGTCTCTCTTACGACGAACATTTAACCAAGAAGTAATTTAAGTAATTGGCACCTCAACGAACAGTCCTCTATCGAAGACAATACATGGGTCTTGTTTTTCTTGTTGTCTTGAAAAGAGCGGGCTGCAAGGAACGCATGCATCCGCCGTTATCTGCCCCACCTGTGCCTTCCTGAGGAGACAGGTCAACTACCCCCCGCTGTAATAGCATCATAGGACATCACCCGGGTCATAGTGTTCCCCAAGGGATCCTCGCAGCCCTAAAACAAGAACAAAACAAGACTCTTCCCCCCAGCCGGGATAAAAAAAGTGACTGTATCAGATCCCGACATCGGGATGGTTTCTTCGGAGATGCTGAACGCCACACTATTTCTTGGTTAAATTGTTGTTTGCAAAAGAGACAGACACATCCAAAACAGGTACTCGGCGAAAGCTTTTCTTTCAAGTACATTTCTTCCCGAAACTTCATTCAGCTTGAACATGCAGTTTTTTTCCATGAAATGCGATTTTAAGAAATTGAGTTTTCAAGTATTCTATGTTTTGCCAATATTTTCTTCAAGTGCTGAAAAACAAAATGATAAAACTATATTTTTTATTAAGAACTGTTTCAGTTGTTGTATTGAAGGGTAATTCTGATATGTCCCGAAAAAATACAGGGAGTTTACGGTAAATGATAGATCATTCACGCTCAAAGGGCAGCGGATGTGAGATGCGCGAGAGACATCTGGCGGCTTAGCTTTGAAAACTCCCCATTGGGGAGTTTTCAAAGCTAAGCCCCAGATGTCCTTCTCGCGCATCTCACATCCGCTGCCCTTTGAGCGTGAATGATCTATCATTTACCGTAAACTCCCTGTATTTTTTCGGGACATATCAGAATTACCCTTCAATAGGGAGGAGGAGGAGGAGGAGGAGGAAGAGGAGAAGTTAGTGGTGATGTTGGTGAAAGAGGTGGTGAGAGAAATGAAGGAGAAACGAGAGACAGGAGAAGGGGGAGGAAAAGGAGTAAGGAGAATGATGAAAATAAAGGGATGGAGGTAGAAGAAGAGCAGGTGGAGAAGGAGGAGGAGGAGGAGGAGGAGGGAGGAGGAGGAGGAGGAGGAGGAGAAAATGATGTAGTGGTTGTGGTGAAAGAGGAGGCAGAATTGGTGGTGAGTGGTGAGAGACGAAAGAGAAGAAAGATTTAGTGAATTGGAAGAAGAGAGGCAGGTGAAGGAGGAGGAGGAGGAGGAGGAGGAGGAGGAGGAGGAGGAGGTGGTGGTGGTTAGATTTTGGGAAAAGTAACATAATTCACAAATTGTGTACCAGTACCAGGTCGAATTCGAAGCCCTGGACAGGGCTGCAAATCAAAATTGGGATTTCCGCAATTTTGGTATCTATGGAATCAGCAGAAAGAGGCGAACTTAATTCTTATGGTGGGTTACGCCTGTCTTGTCATTATATCGGGGTCTCAACGGGCAGACCGCATTAACTGCACAGTTTGTCTACAGTCTTAGAAGGCATAACGCATTGTGACCGTGTTGACGTGTCAGGAAGCATTAACTCCCTCCTGGTAAGGCCATGATGCATTCTGCCTGAAACTGTGACAAGCGCAAGAAACTAAGCACTGTGGAGGTCATGTGTCTTACCTTCTATAATGGTAAACAAACAGTCTACCTAATTATTTGATAACATTTGCAGCAAAGGATTACAAAGCAGAACGCATTATAGCCACACAAAGAAGCAGTTGGTGTGTTTTGGACAATACATTTGGCTACTGGGGAGGCGGTAGCGGAGTGGTTAGCGTCTCCGACTGGCGTTCTCGGTGACCCGAGTTCGATCCCCGAAGAAACCCAAAACCTTTCTGCACCGTCGAGTGGCCTAAGAACACCCACATGCCCTGCCCATCAACTCTACCTTCGATTGCGAGTGCATCGGAGGACACAGGGGGGCGGCATGAGCCTCTAATCACAGGCGTCACTATAAGAATCCTGCCTGCGCCACTACGGGCGAGGACCAACCTCGATTCAGAGCCCTCGATTGAACCTCCAGAGTCTACCATCCGAGCCCTGGGTCACCACTGCCTACAGGCGCATAGGCACAACATGTATAAAAAAAATAAAAAAAAACAAATAAATAAACTTTCTACATATTTTTGGAAATTTAATGCCATAAAGCATGAATTCTAATATCAATCTGCAGATTTGCAAAACTACAAGTTGAAGACATGAATAGCAATACAGTAATGAGCAGTCAAACCTTTACCATCGACATTGTCTTATTATCTTACTAGCCGCAAAGCCGCCCTCCGGGCGGACTTTTTGGCTAGCTCCTGCGGAGGGCTATTGGTGGTGTGGGCCTTCGGCCCACCACCTGTGTTTGGTGGGCCTTCGGCCCACCAAACACGGACTCTCCAGATAGCCCCTTCTAACTTTCCTGAAATCATGGATGTAGAAATGTATGTATTACCCCCACCCATTCACTCACCCATTACCCATCACCCCCCACCCATTCACTCACCCATTACCCATCACCCCCCACCCATTCACTCACCCATTACCCATCACCACACACCCATTCACTCACCCATTACCCATCACCCCCCACCTATTCCCTCACCCATCACCCATCACCCCCAACCCATCACCCCCCACCCATTCACTCACCCATCACCCCACACCCATTACCCATCACCCCACCCATTCACTCACCCATTACCCATCACCCTACATCAAGGTTTCCTCAATTAGAGAGAACTGCAACTCCGAAATGCCAGTGGTCGCTGGCAGTTTTAACTCACAATTTGGTGAAAAGTTGGTCAACTTGAAAGAAAAATATGGGCTTATTCCACTGCACTTAAAACACAAAAGTATAATTTTAAGAACGATTTTCTTCTATATGTATATTGTATAGAAGCCTGATTCTGTAAAACATGTATTTAACCAAATAACCAAGTAGGTTATAGTTGAGGAGGCGAGGTAAATGTTACTCTATGATATTATACAGTCAATAACGTATGTTTAGAAGTTATCTATACCTAGGCAGTCATATGTTCCTGTTATTATTGTGTATCAATCAGATAGAAGCCTGGAAGTGCAATGAGTCGACGCGTGAAGTAGCAATGTTTTGATTCAATCTCCCCGCCACAATCTCCCCGCCACCACTCCCCGCCGCGGCGTGTCGCCTCCACAATTATAACCTACATTGTCGCAGCAACAAGCCGATTTCGGCATTCTTTATTCTTCGTTTTTCCAAGGCATTGCTTATTGTATTTTGACAAGCGTTTGCCAGACGCAGCAGTACTGTCTTAGAAAACAGTGTGAACATCGCCCAAATTTTACATGCCACAATATACATGTAAAAAATATATTAAGCTTTGCTACTCGAGGCGAGTAATTTGCATTAAATTGCTATCTTAGAACGTTCAATCGTAATGCATGTCATGCATACACTTACTAGAACAACAGAAGAACGTTCTTTTTTAGTATTCAGATGCGGTGCATCAATATTTATCGCGAAATTGATTTATGAAAAATATTAGTCGCGGAGGGAAAACACAGTAGACCAACCTTTGAGTTAAAACTGCCAGCGACCACTGGCATTTCTCGAGTTTCAGTTCTCTCCAATTCTCGCAACCCACTTTTTTTTCACAATTATCGCTAATAGGCTGCTAAAAAAAAAGAAAAAAAAAAGTGATCGGATCATCTCATAAGTGGGCTTATGACCTTCCCCTGGTCAACCCGGTTCCAAAAATGTGCCATATGAGGTGATTGCGCCACGGGGGGCGGAACCTATACCACACACACACACACACAGACAGACAGACAGACAGACAGACAGACAGACAGACAGACACACTTTCGCTTATATTATTATAGATGTAATTACAGGCGACCAGGATTAAGTTCTTATACTCTTCAAGACAGGAATAAAATAGTAATAAAAATAAATATTAAAAATAATAGAATATAATACTAATAAAAGTCTGATGTTCTGTTACCAATGTATATATTAACCCATTGTATATTGTGTGGGAAATTTTTTAAAGTTTTATCTAGAGCATCGAAAGGGGGGACAGAGAGAGAGAGAGACGTACAAACGTACAAAATCCGCAAGCAGGGCGCCCCGCGCCGCGCTATACTCCGGCAGCCGTGGGCGACACCTCACCCATACTCCACCAGGGACGCCCACAAGAGGGAACAACAACTCATTGTTCCCTTCGCCAGGACAGCGACCTTCTTCCGCTCCTTCCTGCCGCGATACAGTAGGCTGTGGAACCGTGTAGTGCGACAGACTGACATGCACCAGGCCGCCACACTCCACATCTTCAAGTGTGCAGTGAATGCCTGGCTGATGCCATCTAGACATAATTAGTCAACTTATAGACAACTAGTAAATGTGCAGACTAAAGATAGTTATCGGCACCTCACCGGGAACTTTTAGCTGTAAAATTAATATCAGATGTATAAAAAAAAAAAATACAAAAAAAAGAGAGAGAGAGAGAGAGAGAGAGAGAGAGAGAGAGAGAGAGAGAGAGAGAGAGAGAGAGAGAGAGAGAGAGAGAGAGAGAGAGAGAGAGAGAGAGAGAGAGAGAGACTTGATACTTGATAGTTTATTTGGCTTGGTGTAATACAATATTGTTCATAATCAATTATACAGTCGTATAAGCCACGGTCCATTAAGCCGAAGCTCTTTTATGGACCTCATGCTATGATAATTTCGTTGTCTCTCGTGGACTAAAGTGGACTATTGATAATTATACATTGACATACCTAATAATTTTAAGTAAGAAAAGAGATAACAATACCTGTAATAATAATAATAATAATAATAATAATAATAATAAAAAAAATAAACGCTAATAATGGTAATGAAGAAAAAAAAAATATGTGTATAGTAAAAATAATAATAAGACTCAATAATAATAACTATGATAAAAAGTGATAATAATTAAAATAAATATAATAGCAATAATGGTAGAGAAGAAGACAATAATGATAGTAATGATGATAATATTAATAGTGATAAAAATTATATCGATAATAACAATGAGTAATAATTAATTATAATAATGATAATGATAATAGTAATAAAGATACCGATTGAAGTAATCTTGATAGTTTCAATAACAAGAACAGTAATTATGATAAAAAAAACTAATATATGAATAGATCAGAAGTTAATGCAAGACTAATAACCATTTCCAAAACAGTACCCTGTACCAAATATATATAAAAGAAATCTATTCATACGCATATAAATATACACATACACATATACATATGCATACACACATACAGATATACTTATACATATATACACATACACATATACACGTGCATACACATACACACATACATACATATACATATTACTCACATACCCACCCACATCAATACGCAACCCACACACATTGAAGTACACAAAAGTACAATAATTAAATATTTCCGTTTGAGTTCTATTTCTTGAATATTTCTGTCTTCACCTTGTATCTAAATGAGTTAAGTGACACGGAATTCTTGACATCCTCCTGCAGTCGATTCATACTTTGCTCCCCGAAAAAGTAAAAACCTTTGTTGTGCGTGTGATGTCCTACAAAGTGGGAGTCTTAGGTTATTATTTCGTCGGGTGTCAATATTGTGAGGACAGGTATCTGAAGCCACTGTCAACTGGGTGCAATATACAAAGCTTTGTACATAAACAAACAGGTTTGAAGGTGTATGATGTCATGAAATTTATGTAATTAACTAGCCGCAAAGCCGCCCTCCGGGCGGACTTTTTGGCTAGCTCCTGCGGAGGGCTATTGGTGGTGTGGGCCTTCGGCCCACCACCTGTGTTTGGTGGGCCCTTTGGCCCACCAAACACGGACTCTCCAGATAGCCCCTTCTAACTTTCCTGAAATCATGGATGTAGTAATGTATGTATTACCCCCACCCATTCACTCACCCATTACCATCACCCCCCACCCATTAACTCACCCATTACCCATCACCCCCACCCATTCACTCACCCATTACCCATCACCACACACCCATTCACTCACCCATTACCCATCACCCCCCACCTATTCCCTCACCCATCACCCATCACCCCCAACCCCTCACCCCCCACCCATTCACTCACCATCACCCCACACCCATTACCCATCACCCCACCCATTCACTCACCCATTACCCATCACCCTACATCAAGGTTTCCTCAATTCTCGCAACCCACTTTTTTTTCACAATTATCGCTAATAGGCTGCTAAAAAAAAAAGAAAAAAAAAAGTGATCGGATCATCTCATAAGTGGGCTTATGACCTTCCCCTGGTCAACCCGGTTCCAAAAATGTGCCATATGAGGTGATTGCGCCACGGGGGGCGGAACCTATACCACACACACACACACACAGACAGACAGACAGACAGACAGACAGACAGACAGACAGACACACTTTCGCTTATATTATTATAGATTACCCATCACCCCCCCACCTATTCCCCACCATCACCCATCACCCCCAACCCATCACCCCCCACCCATTCACTCACCCATCACCCCACACCCATTACCCATCACCCCACCCATTCACTCACCCATTACCCATCACCCTACACCAAGGTTTCCTCAATTCTCGCAACCCACTTTTTTTTCACAATTATCGCTAATAGGCTGCTAAAAAAAAAAAAAAAAAAGTGCTCGGATCATCTCATAATTGGGCTTAAAACCTTCCCCTGGTCAACCCGGTTCCAAAAATGTGCCATATGAGGTGATTGCGCCACGGGGGGCGGAAACCTATACCAGACACACACACACACACACACACACACACACACACACACACACACACAGACAGACAGACACACTTTCGCTTATATTTACCATTACCATCACCCCCACCTATTCCCTCACCATCACCCATTCACCCAACCCTCACCCCACCCATTCACTCACCATCACCCACACCCATTACCCACACCCACCATTCACTCACCCATACCATCACCCCACATCAAGGTTTCCCAATTCCGCAACCCACTTTTTTTCACAATTATCGCTAATAGGCTGCTAAAAAAAAAAAAAAAAAAAAGTGTTCGGATCATCTCATAAAGGGTTTAAAAAACCCCCCCCTGGTCAACCCGGTTCCAAAAATGTTTCATAGAGGTGATTGCGCCACAGGGGGCGGAACCTAACCAGAAACAACAAACACACACACACACACAGAAGACAGACGACAGGACCCCACTTTCGCTTATATTTACCATTTACCCATCACCCCCCACCTATTCCCCCCAAACCCATCCCCCATCCCCCCCCAAACCCTCACCCCCCACCCATTCACTCCCCCCTCACCCCACCCCATACCCATAAACCCCCCCCTTTCACTCCCCCCATTACCCATCCCCCTACATAAAGGTTTCCTAAAATTCTGCAACCCTTTTTTTTTCACAATTATTTTAATACTGCTAAAAAAAAAAAGAAAAAAAAATGATGGACCCTCTATAAGTGGGCTTATGACCTTCCCCGGGTAAACCCCCGGTTCCAAAAATGTCCATATGAGGTGATTGGCCCGGGGGGCGGAACCTATACCACACACACACACACACAGACAGACAGCCCAGCAAGACGACAGACAGACAACAGACAGACAGACAGGACCATTTTCGTTAAATTTATTATGATTTTCAAAAAAAGGGGGTTTGGGTTTGGGGTCATTTTTTTGTTTGTGATAATAATGCGGATTAACTTTTTTTCCTTGCAATTATGTTATCTAAGTAATTTTTGTGTGCCCCACCCCATACTGCGAAAAATTTAAAAACATTTTGGGAAAACAATGACAGGTATATTTGTCTTAAACAGTTGGAATTTAAAAGAATGTCTCACCCTATAAATATCCCCACATATTTTAGAAATTTTTTTTCCCCTACATCATCTAAATGAGAGTGCCAATTTAGTTTACGTCTATTGTTTTTTCCCAAAAAAAACTTTTTTTCCTTTTATTTGATTTATCTCACGGCCATCAATAAAATTTTCAATAAGGGGGTTGTACATAGTTGAGGTAAATTCATGCAGTGTTTTTTAGAGATTTTTAGTGTAATTTTGGGTTGCTCAATAACCATTTTGATATAACCCTAGTTCTGTCAGTTAGTCTAGCTAGAGAGAGAGAGAAGGAAAGAAAAAGACAGAAGGAAAGGAGAGAAGAGAGAGAGAAGAGGAGGGGGAGAGAGGGAAAGAGAAGAGAAGAGGAAGAAAGAGAGAGAGAGAAAAAAAAAATAGCGAGAGAGCGTGTATGTTAGTGTTTTAGACCCCTGGATTAGGTTTGTACCGACAGTATTTCCCCTCCTAGGTTTGAATAGGAAAGGAACTATGAACATGAACTAGACTCCTGGGAAAGAACCTAAAAGCTATAAGGGAAAGTTCGATTTGTTTTACGTTACCAACGGATTTAATAATGAAATTCCTTTTAACTTTCGATTGACTTTGGAAGTTGCGAGGCTAAAAAATTAAATTTGAGATAATAAAAATAATATAATGATCAACGAACGGGGGGTTGAAGGAGGGAAAAAGGACGATGGCTGACTATGTCGTTAAGGTTTATGTTCACCCCCTTATTTTGGTGGTGTGGGGTTTGTTTTTTGTATCTGTTTTCTTGTTCCATAAAGGGGGACCCCGTGATGAGTACACGTTACGAGTTTAAAAATAGAAATATATAAGTAGGATGAGGAAAATGCATCACTTACTTGCCTTCTATTTGGCGTGTTCTTTCCATGTTTTTTGGTTTTGGGTTTGATATATTGCCCTTGAGTCTTCTTGTGATGAAAAAAGTTTATGAGGACGGGTTTTAAATAAGGGTTTTAACAACAGCAGGGGGGAATGAGTCGGCGGGACAAGACCATGTGTAAACCTCTTTGGAGTATTTTCAAGAAAAAAAAAAAGTATGGAAGTGCTCAAATCTGAACCAAATCATATGAAATTTTTTTGTATGATTTTTCCATAATAGCAAAATAGGAGAGAATGTGGGGGGTTGCGTAAAAATTGATATATGAATCGATGGTTGAAAAAAGGGAGAGTGTTAGAGTAGAAAAAAAGGAAAAAGGAGTAAGGAGAAAGACAAGGTAAAAAAATTTTGGTTTATTCACTAAAAATTGTCTATTGGAAACCCAAGTTACAAGGGAAAATTACTTTTCTGGGTTAAGGGGGTTTAAAATATATAGTCCCTATAAGATATACATTTTTAGAAAAGAAGGGTGGGAAAAAGGTAGAAAAAGGGTGTTTTTAGGATGAAATACTGCACCCCTTTTTTTACCTCACAAATCTACCCTTTTTCGGATCGCCCCGAAAAAATCCCCTTTTCCCCCAACCCTCTTCTAAAAAGGGTAGAAAAGGAAAGAAGGGTTAAGGGCACATCTACCCTCCACCCTGGACAAGGGTTTAAAAAAGGGTGTGATGGGCGATGAACAATTCGACCCTTAATAACCCCTTATTTTTGAAGTGTAGAAAGGGATGACAGGATAGAGGGCAGTGTGGTAAGGCGTACGAATTTATGATATTTGAAGCAAAAGAGAGTACGTGGGAAAGAAAGGAAGAAAAGGAGTTAGGGGAGGTACCCGTAGGAAGAAAACGAAGAAAGGAGTAAGGAGAGAGTGCGTGGGAAAGAAGGAAGTAAATAGAAAGAGGTGAGCGCGGGGAAAAAAGGGAAAGAAAGGAGAAGGAGTAATAGGGGGAAAGAAGAAGAAAGGAGAAGGGAGTAAGTAGCGCAGGAAAGAAAGAAATAAGGGATTTAAGGAAGTGCGTAGGGGGGAGGAGAGAGAGAGGGGGAGAGAGGAGAGAGAAGGAAAAAGAAAGAAAAGAGAGAGAGAGATGACAGGATAGGGCAGATAGGGTGAAGGTAAAAAGGAAAAAAACCGGGAAGTTCAGGTAAGACAAAAAGGGGAAGTTAAAGGGGGGGGAAAAATTTGCATGAGTAAAAAACAGGGTTTGGGGGAGCAAAGAGGGAAGGGAAAAAAAAGTTTGACCGGTAAAAAAGTACCACAAAAGAATACGAATGAGGGAAGGGGATGGGGGGAAAAAAAGGGAAAAAAAGGGGGGAAAAAAAAGAGGATGACAAAAAAATATAGTCAAGGTTATGTATGTGGAAAGATAGTTTTGTTTTTTTCTGGTTTTTTTTTGGGCATCTTAAATAACTAACGTAAAAAATATGATAGTGAAAAAAGTTGTTAGTTTTAAAGTGAATGATTTTCGCAAAGGGGGGTTTTGGTATATCCATGCCCTTTAACCCTTTGGGGCCCAGAACGTAATTTCATTGAAATTGGGTACCATTAGACGATTTTTAGTAAAATAAGTAATATTTATTGTTTTAAATGACCTTTTTTAGTATCCTTGTCCACTAGAAATTTGGTATTTTCTTTATTTTTGTAATTGTATGGCTAACAAAAAATTTTTATGCCAAAGGAAAGATTTGGGCGGAAGGGGGTTAAATAAAAAATTTAAAATTTTAGATGTAAATGGTTTTTTTAGTATTAAAACCCCAATTTTTTTCCGAAAAGGGGCCCCAAGTATCCATGATTTTTAGGGAATACGAGTTAGTTATATGATGTTTTTTTATTCGCCCCTTTATCCCCTACCCCCTTTTAGGTCATACCCAATACCCTTTACGTCTTTTATAAGTCTAAAAAAATATAATAGAAATAAAACCAAAAAAAAACCCTATTGGCTTGTATATTGAAAAGAAAAAAAAAAAATTATTGATTTAATAATTTCCCTCTAAATGTGCTCTCCCCTGTTTATTCCTGTTTCCAAACGCGGCCACTGGTTTTTCCCCCGCCACTGTAACTTACTGTTGCAAAGGCTGAGCCGCCATTCACGGACGGTGGGGAAATAGTGTTGAGAATTTTGGGGGGCCGCGGGAAAAAATTGCCGGCTTTTTTGGTAAAAACACTTTTTCCTCATTTTACTGCGTAATTATTAGTCTTAAGAACTGTAAGAAGCAAAGCTATAAAGGTTGAGAGTTATACCAGTGCTGAAAATCCTAATACATTACTCAAAAAGTTTACGAGAAAATTAATTTTTATTAAAAAAAACGCAAAAGTGCTTTTTTTCTCGGTTCTTGAACTAAAAAAGCCCCAATACGTCGAGTGCGCCCTAATGCACAATAAATAACGTACCTTACCCCAAATCCCAATAACCCCCTCCCAAAACAATGTAAAAAGTTACAAAATATAAACAATATAAACCCTGGGGTTTTATCCAAAAACCCTTTACAAAAAAGGGGACAAATCTAAAAACGCATCGCTTTTGCTCTTCCCACATGAATCAGCACAACAATCTTGTGAACAGAGCGACACATTTTTTTTGCAGCTTCCCCCCATAATGCACGCCAGCTCTTGATAATTTGTCCTTTAACTTAACTTTCCTCACAACGCCATCCCCGGCCCCCGGGTTTGTTTTCTATGACTTGAGACAATTTTTCACAAGCCCCTGAAGCGTTTCTATCTTTTGTTTTGTCAGTACAAATCCCCCCCCCTTTTACATTCCTCCCTTTAAAACGTGCCCCTTCATACGCAACAACAGTCCTGGGGAAATAATCGGTTTGCCCCTTACCACCAAAAACACACATACACATCACACACTCATAAAACCTACGCACACGCCACACACACACACAAGCACAACCCAAAAACACACCTACGCACATCAACACACACACACAACCGCCACATAAAAAAATCACATACATACACCCCAACACGCATACTCTCACACATTCACCACACAACACACACCACACACAACCCCACCACACACACACCACATCACATACACACACCAAACAAACACACACACACACACACGACATACTTCACTTCACACACAGACACATACACACACCACACACACCACAAACCCCCACAACACACCAAAAACAACACATACCAGTCACCACTCATACCATACACACACCCACCCCAAAAGCCATACCACACAAACACACAATACAACACACACACACAAAACCACACCACACCCCCAAACACAGTCACACACTATAACATCACCACGCACAACACATACGCCACCACACACTATACACCCTACGCACACCACACACACATACACACACATACCACAGTACACACACACACACCACAAAGTGACCACCACCACAAAGCGCACATATCACATACATACACCACACACGCATATCTCCCAAACACCCACCACACCACACACAACACACACACACCAACACACGCTTAAGCACATACTCTCATCTCACACACAACCATACACAACACACACACATACACACAGACAACACATACACACACCCACACATAAAGACACACCACCACACACACATACACACACAACATACACAGTCCACCCCTATACACTACACACACCACACGCAACACACACACCACACACACACACACCACAAACCACACACCCCACACACCTCACACCCTAAAACATACACCGCACACACACATGCACACATACGCACACACACACATACTACGCACACTCACACACACACACAGTCCACCACACCCCAACACACCGCGCACTTACTCAATACACAACACACACACACACACCCAAAAACACACACACACCCCCACACACACACACACACAACATAAACACTTTTTCCCCCCTTCCAGTGGTTTTTTAGTTCAACTTTTCCCCCGCTTCATAAACTTCGTAATTGTTTTTTTTTAATATGTATCCCCCGTGTTCAATCTCTATTTCACGGTTTTTTGAATAAACATTCTCAATATATAAAAAATATAATATACATTCAACTAAAACGTACGTATAGTGCATGTGTCTAGCAGAAAGTCAAGCTAAGTATCCCCCGGTTGGGTGCACCCCCCCTGGACGTGCCACCCAGCCAGCCCCCCAAACCGTCACGAGTGGTTTCCCCTGACACACTTAAACATTTTTTTGTTTTTTCCGAACCTTTTGAAGTTTATTCCCCTCCAAAGGGTCTACAGAATAGGAAGGAAGCATATAAATTAGTGTTAGGGAGGAAAGAAGTTCGGGTGAGGATTCAAAATCTTTTTACATTTTTTTGTTGGGGCTCCCTAGCCCACGGTAAAGTGTTGGGTTCTATGCGAAAAAACCGTCGGTTTTTGCATCCTACACAGTCCATACATGGACAAAACCCTTTTTCCCCCGCTCCCCCCCGTTCCCCCCTCCCCCGTTCTAAATCTGCCTCGTGTATTTTTTTTGAAACCCCTTTAATTTAAGAATTTAATCTTTTCACCTTAATTTGTAAAATTTTTAGTGATAATTGGCCCATGTATATGCAAACCCCGTATCCCTTGCACATTTATTCATCCAAATGGCTTCGACTGCAAGCAATTTTGGTTTGGATAAAAAGCAGTCGAGATCACCCAACACAAACGAACAGTATGAATCACTATTAAAAAATCCACGAATTAATAACTAGAACAAAAACTTTAAAGTCACGTGCTCCTGAACTCACATATTACCAAAAACACCTATACTTTTGTACACCAAAAAAAAATAACAGTCCAACAAAAACAAGAATAATGGCACAGAAAATGAACAAATACCAAACCTAGCTCCTCTCGTTTGCTCGAATACCTCGGCGGCAGTAAAAAGCCAGAAATCCCAAAGACATGATACTTCCCAATTCCTTAAAAACCAAAATTTGAAAAACTTACTACAAGACATAAAAATATGATAGGCATTTCTAGATTAAAACATTTCTTCAATAAACGATCAGTATTTGTATTTTTTAGTATTTGTATTTTTAATCCCCTTTTAAACCACCCATGCATGGGCAAAGTATTATAAAAAAGTATAATTTTTACGTATGTACAAAAAATTACACAACACACACACACACAACACACACATGGCACACACACAAAAAACTTACAGTTACCCCAAATGGCGACAGGCTCCCCCCGACTCCACCCAGGGGGAGTCGGCGACGCCCAGATTTTCCTTTGCTATAAAAAAAATGTATGTTATCGAGCTATTTTAAAAATTTCAAAAAAACTAACAATATACCCAAATTGTTAGTTGACAGGGTACTAAAAAAAAAAAGGTATTCATAAAATATTGCTTATATCATAAAAAAAAACTGCCTAAAGGTTTCCCCTTTACAATGGAAATACGTTCTGGGCTCAAGGGTTTAAATTACTCCTTTCTCTTCACCCTCCTTCTGTATTCTAAAAGGGGTGCATTACTTCACTTTTTTATTCTTTCTCCAGCAGATAAAAGAAAGTGTCTTGACGATTCGTGGAAGGACGGAAGGGAAGGGGGAAGGAACGTGGTGGTGTTGTTTCCATTTTTTTTTTTTTTTTCGTTACATTTCAGCCTATAGGCCGTAGGCAGTGTAGGGCTGTGATGATAGGGGGGGAGTAGGATTGTTAAGGACGCCTTTTTAGAGGCCATTTCCGCCCCCCAGTGTCTTTCCGATGCATCGAAAAGGAGAGTGAATGGGGCATGTGGGTTTTCTTAGGGCCCCTCACAGTGCAAAATGTTTTTAAGTTGATTTTGGCACCCTCGGGGATCGAACTTGCACCCCGAACTACCATATGCAGGCACTGACCACTCGCCATCGCTTTTCACAATGTGGTGATTTGCGAGAGGGGAGAGAGAGAGCGAAAAGAGAAGAGCGAAAGGGGATGATATAAAGGAGAAGAGGGTAAAAAGGGGGATGAGATAGAGAGAGGAGATGAAGAGAGAGGAGATAAGAAAGAGGGAGGAGATAAGAATAAAATGGAAAAGGAAAAAGAGGGGAGGGGGGGGAAAGAAGAAAGAGAGGAGATATAAAAAAAAAGAGAAAAGAGAAGAAGAGAAGGAGAGAGAGGGAAGGGAAAAGAAGGAGAGAGAGAAGGGGAGGGGAAAGGGGGAGAGGAGAGGAAGGAGAGAGAAGGAAGGGGGAGAAAAAGAGGGGAGGGGAGAGGGAGAGAGAGGGAGAAGAGAGAGAGAAAGGGGAAAGAGAGAGAGAAGGAAGAGAGAAGAAAGGAGAGGAGAAAAAAAATAGAGAGAAAGGAGGAGAAGAGAAAGAAAATAGAGAAAGAGAGTGCGTGTGTGTATTTTATGATCCCCGGATTATGGTTTTTTCCAGACAGATTTTCCTCTCCTAGGTTTGTGTTTTTTTAGGCTCTACGCGTCCAGAGGGGTATATATATTGTGTGTGCATGTGTGCGTGTGTGGCGTTTTTTGGGGTTGTGTGTGTGTGAATAGAAAGAATAGAAAAGAATATAGAATGCAAAATTTTTTATTTGCCAACTTATAAAAAGTATGGGGACAGTCCTGGTTTAAAATATGTACCAAAAACATAACAAAAAAAAAATCAAACGCTTAATCAAAGAATTTAAAAATTGGCTAAATTTGTTAATAATTTACATTTTTGCCTGCTCGCATTGTAAATTTTAGAGTGATTTGGGTTAACTGTATATCCTTTGGGATGTATCTGCTTTTAAGTGAAAAATGTCCTCATTTTGACATTTTGCAACAGAACATGAATTGTCTCCTAGTGTCCGTCATTTCATTTAGCCCCAAAAACGCTCTTCCCCTGCTTATTTGACATGTCTTCCAGTAAAATTTGCGCGATTTTTTTCCCGTGCGGAATTTATTAGAGGTACGATTAGTTTTTTATTTTTGTTTTGGCTAAATACCTTCAATCCCATAAACTTCTTTTAACATCTTAAGTACTGAAAATGCCCTTTGCTTGTTAGGGCCGGTTCACACTTCGACTTTCGCCATGCGCCGTCCCGGACAAGACGTCGGTCCCTGGAAGCGCGCCGTTATGCAGAAACTGGATTCAGCAAACTTACCAGCGAACCTGTTACGAGGTCGAAGTTATTAGACCGCTCAGAGATGGGGAAAACTGTATTCGGCAACGATATTTTAAGCCCTAGTAAGCTACGAGGCCATTGAGGGACCCCCCAAAGGGGGCTGGTTTTTTTCGCCCCAACATCCAAACCCCTCCACGCTTACATCAGGGGGTTGGGCTTACACGTGCTTTTTTTTTCAAACCAATTTTCACTTTAAAATGCATAGTATTTTAACATGGATTATCATACCCCCAAATTTTAGTAAATGATGCCTCAAGAGATAATTTATATAATACTTCATTTAAAAGGGCGTTTTGCACGGCTTTTTTACCTACCATTTATTATCTATTTTAAAAAAATCTTGATAAATTTCTGAAAAAAAACAAAAAATTATGGCTCATATGAATGTCCGTGCGTGAAATTTACACATTTCCTCGTCTTCTGCCGCGTGATTTTAAAACCGTGTTTTTTTTCGTCCAAGCACCGTCTTTGGGACGAAGACCGTTTTTTGTCTTGATTGGTTTCTGCGACAAAAACACAACAAGCTTGGTAGGAGCCGAAATAATAATCAACGCAAAACATTGCAAACAATATCACAACTCTCTCTCTCTCTCTCTCTCTCTCTCTCTCTCTCTCTCTCTCTCTCTCTCTCCTCTCTCTCTCTCTCTCTCTCTCTCTCCTCTCTCTCTCTCTCTCTCTCTCTCTCTCTCTCTCTCCTTTCTTTCTTTTTCATCTACTATTTCTTCTCCCTCTTTATCCTCCACACGATGATAATATTCACGATAATATCACGTACATACTGGCTATGATGTGTGTGTGTGTGCATGTAGACACACATAGCCTACATTATACATATATACACATCATAGCCAGTATGTGATATTATCGTGAATATTTTCATCGTGTGGAGGATGAAGAGGGAGAAGGAAAAGGAGGAGGAGGGAGAAAAAATAGTAGATGAGAAAGAAGAGAGAGAGAGAGAGAGAGAGAGAGAGAGAGAGAGAGAGAGAGAGAGAGAGAGAGAGAGAGAGAGAGAGAGAGAGAGACGCACATACCACGGCCTCTTGCACATATTTCGGTTATTAGTATACATGTCCCTACTCTTGCAACAATATAAATTATCACAAATTAGTATTCACTGTCAGAACTTACCTATATAAGTAGCTAGATGATGAGATCAGCTACAGGAGACGGTGTTCCTTCCCGCTGAAATGTCTGGTAAATCTTCTGGTAAGCCGCTACTAGACACAGGGACCACTCGTAGGTTACCAGGATATTTGCAATATCGTAAGTGTTTGCTGAATAGGGTCGTGCCATGTGCGCGGAGGTACGAGGAAATTTACCAGAGTTTTACCTCGTAAATGGTTTGCTGAATCCATCCCCAGGACTTTTCGCCGTGAGTCACAGGACACGACCACGGCGCGTCCCCATTCTCTCATTATGGACAGAGTAACTCATATAATATATTAGTTACTCTGATCATTAGTTACACTTGCTGTATCTATTAATACATTATGTTATTATTAGAGGTGAACCGGATATCGATGTTTCGCTATTTGAAGATGCGGATGTGATGCGGATATTTATTATCAATATTTGCGGATGCGGATATTTCTAGCCATCAAGAGTTTTAGCCACAAATTATTGAAATTTAAGGATGCTAAGAGATGAGTAAAAATGTATCATTAATATACTATTAAGAAATAGGGGAAACAAGAATATACTAATAAAATTTTGCTACAATTTCAATTTTGTGTGTTACCACTACGCAAACACTGTAACGCATCTGATTTCCTATAAACATCAGGCGAGCAGTGACAACCCGATACCCGCAAACGTCCTAACACAAGACCAATAGATTTACCATAGATAACAGTAAAGTCGCCAGGACAACTTTTTTTTCTGTTTACAGACGTCTGGTGGCGTTAATACTTACATTTCTACATCCATGATTTCAGGAAAGTTAGAAGGGGCTATCTGGAGAATCTGTGTCATTTTGTGTCTTCATCTGTGTCATAGTATGGCTATAAATGAACAAATTACAAAAATATTTAGAAAGTGGCTACCAACAGTCAAGTCGCCATCTAGTGTTTATTTACTGAGTGTCGTACCGCTGTCGTCGTCGCCCGAAAAAAAAACGCGTAGTGAAATTTGAAACCGTTTATACTTGCAGCTACAAGGCATAAAACAACGCTGAAACAGGGTAGATTATACAGTCATGATATAAACTACTGTGTATTATCTTCAGTGGCACATAAAAATCAGTAGTAATGCTATAATTCGTAATATATGGCGCCTGGCGACTTTATTGCAGGTGGCGACTTGACTGTTATCTACGGTAGGCGACTGAGTGAGTGGCTCTCTCTCTCTCTTTCTCTCTCATCTGCACAAACATCCCAGAATATTTCCTCTTTAAATCAGTTCCACATTATTTCCTCTCTCTCTCTCTCTCTCTCTCTCTCTCTCTCTCTCTCTCTCTCTCTCTCTCTCTCTCTCTCTCTCTCTCTCTCTCTCTCTCTCTCTCTCTCTCCAGCCGTCATGTACAGTACCTCAGTGAATCATAAATAAATATTTAGACCCATATGTGTGTGTGTGTGTGTGTGTGTGTGTGTGTGTGTGTGTGTGTGTGTGTGTGTGTGTGTGTGTGTAATATTGGAGTAGGAGAAGGAGGAGAAGGAGGAAGAGGATAAAAAAGAAGAAAAACAAAGTGGCTATTAAAATAGTCCCTGTACTTCAGGACTTTTACGCAGTATTAGCATAATGTTATTTTTATTATCATTATCATTATTTATTATTGTTATCTTTATCATCATTATCATTATTATTGTTATTGCAAGGGTGCAGGAGTAATTAAAAATAAATGAATATTTTTGACATCTAGCATCCTTAATATTTGTCGGCACAATTAGATTGTTCACAATAGTATAGTTATTGTACTCATACACCATCTCTGTGAATTGTTCACAATAGTATAGTTATTGTACTCATACACCATCTCTGTGAATTGTTCACAATAGTATAGTTATTGTACTCATACACCATCTCTGTGAATTGTTCACAATAGTATAGTTATTGTACTCATACACCATCTCGGTGAATTGTTCACAATAGTATAGTTATTGTACTCATACACCATCTCGGTGAATTGTTCACAATAGTATAGTTATTGTACTCCTACACCATCTCGGTGAATTGTTCACAATAGTATAGTTATTGTACTCATACACCATCTCGGTGAATTGCTCACAATAGTATAGTTATTGTATTCATACAACATCTCTATGAATTTTATTACAACTGGATAAAAAAGGTAAAAATTGTTAATCTTTTCCTAAAGTTTATTTTTTTCTCCTCCTCACCCACAAAATGTTTCGTTACTACGTTTCCGACAATATAGCATCATTTTTATAGTTAATTAGCGTTTAGTTTTTTTTATATAATTATTTTTCTATTATAAAAAAAAAACATTAAAAAATTTCTATAAAAAAAAATTATCCCCAAAAATCTATAAAAAATATTCTATATAGTCGAGAATGAACTAACGAAACTTTTTTTTATGCTCAACACGAATCTGGAGTCACTTTCTAGTTGCAATGATTAGAAGTCCCTATTTCAGCCAATTCACAATGACATGATACTTCCAGGTATTCCTTAAAAACCACAAATTACACAAAACTTACTACAAGACATAAAAATATGATAGGCATTGCTAGATTAATCAAACAATCAGTATTAGTATTATCAGTATTAATATTATTAATCCCTATTCAAGCCACCCATGCGATTGTCAAAGTACTTATAAAACTAGTATATATTATATACTGTATGTACAAAAATTCACACACACACACTGGCACACACACAAACACACTTACAGTTACCCGAAATGGTGACAGGCTGCCCGCCGACTGCCACGCCAGGGCAGTCGGCGGGCAGCCCATTCTAGCTCTCTCACACACATAAAAAGGAAAGTGATATTCACACACACACACAGACACACAGACACACAGACACACAGACACACAGACACACAGACACACACACACACAGACACACAGACACACAGACACACAGACACACAGACACACACACACACACAGACACACACACGGACACACACACACACTTAACCCCTTAACGCCCAAATCTTTCCACTAATATATAAAATCGTCTGTTGTTAGCCATTAAATTACGAAAAGTAGCGAAATATACCAAATTAGCTAGTGGACAAGGATACTAAATAGATCATATCTATAAAGTCTTGCCTATATTCACAAAAATCGTCTTATGGTATACCCAAAGTACAATGGAAATTACGTTCTGGGCCTGAAGGGGTTAAGTTACTCCTTTCCCTTCACCTCTTCATCATGTATTCATAAGAGGAGCTGCAATACCCAAGTCGTTAAATATTTTTTTAAGTAAATAAGTTAAGTAAGTTAAGAATAATTTTAAAGTTAAGTTGAATGTTTAAGTTAAATATTTGTTTTAAGTAAATATTTTTCCTTTCTCCAGCAGATAAGAAGAAGGCGTCATGACGATTCGTAAGGAAGGACGGAAGGAAGGGAGGAACGTGGTGAGTGTTGATTTCCATTGTTTTTTCGCTACATTTCAGCCTATAGTGCCTGTAGGCAGTGACCTCCAGGGCTGTGATGATAGGCCGCAGGTAGGATTGTTATAGTGACGCCTGTGATTAGAGGCTCATGCCGTGTCCTCCGATGCACTCGAAGGTGAAAGGACAGGCGTCTCTCTGAATGGGCAGCATGTGGGTTTTCTTAGGCCATTCGACGGTGCAGAAATGTTTTAAGTTGATTTTGGCACTCCTCGGGGATCGAACTCTGCACCCCGAACATACCATATTCAGGCGCTAACCACTCTGCCATCGCTTACACAAAGTTGGTGATTTGCGAGAGATAGATAGATAGATAGATAGATAGATAGATAGATAGAGAGAGAGATAGAGAGACAGAGAAAGAAGAGATAAAGAGAGAGAGAGAGAGAGAGAGAGAGAGAGAGAGAGAGAGAGAGAGAGAGAGAGAGAGAGAGAGAGAGAGAGAGAGAGAGAGAGAGAGAGAGAGAGAGAGAGAGAGAGAGAGAGAGAGAGAGAGAGAGAGAGAGAGAGAGAGAGAGAGAGAGAGAGAGAGAGCGTGTATGTATGTGTTTTATGATCCCTGGATTATGGTTTGTATCCAGACTATTTCTTCTCCTAGGTTTGAACTAGGAAAGGAACTAGGAACTAGACTCTTAGGAAAGAACCTCAAGCTATAAGGAAAGTTCGATTCTGTTACGTTACCAACAGGACTTTAATAATAGTAATTCCATGTAACTTTCGATTGGGGTTGTTGTGTGTAAGGGGTTGTTGTGCGTAAGAGGTTGTTGTGTGTAAGGGGTTGTTGTGTGTAAGGGGTTGTTGTGTGTAAGGGGTTGTTGTGTGTAAGAGGTTGTTGTGTGTAAGAGGTTGTTGTGTGTAAGAGGTTGTTGTGTGTAAGGGGTTGTTGTGTGGGTGTATACCCAATGCGGCCGCGGGCCCCATGCGGCCGCCTACGGCAATATAAGTAACTTTTAGGGGGTTATAGTGAGGTTAGGTTAGTAACTTATAGTGAGGTTAGGTTAGTAACTTTTAGGGGGTTATAGTGAGGTTAGGTTAGTAATTTTTAGGGGTTATAGTGAGGTTAGCATAGTAACTTATGACATATCTTATGTTTAACATATAGTTATAGATGTTAAACATAACGTACAATAAACATATACGTATAACAATAGTTTGCTCCGCGCGACTGCCCTCTATATATGTGGATCATACGGGCGGCCGCATGGGGTCGGCGGCGCATTGGGTGGCGACCACAATCTGAGGTTCGTTTTCCCCATAGTATACGCGAGCAGCGTCATTTATTTCGGTCTCAGATTGAGCATCGTACTCTAGATCTGTCACAGCGACAGATTCACTGTCTGACACCGAAGTACAATCGCTCATCATAACATTTGCCGACAGGTGTCAGACAGATGTTTACATTGGAGCGTTCCTCCTCTGACGTCATCAATAACATTCGTAGCCCTGTTGGAGGGAAGATTTTTTTTTTCGCGCGCTTTTTACAAAAGTCGTGTTTTTACGGAAATAAGCCCTGGAAATCAATTATTTTTGGTGGATTAGGTGTTTTGAATGAATTCAACATAATTAGGCAAAAAAAAATGGGTCTGGACGATTACTTTAAGGTAAACTGAAACCATACTTCCAATTGTGTAGGGAATTTCGGTCCTATTGTAAAAAATTACCCTCATTCCCTCCCCTACTAGACATACCAAATCTTCTATTTACACTTTCATTACTCTCACCATCCATTCTGCTCACACTACAGGTACCTCTCCAGTAACTCATTTTCACTGCTTAAATCCTGGATCTTTGACTTTTATTCTGCGTGTGTAACTGTTGGGACTATAATGCTATCACGAAGTGCCTTTTTTATGTCCATGCTTATGCTCCTTCCTTTCGTCATGCGCCCCAAGAATCCCACTACTTTCCTTTCTTGTAAAGTCCTCTCTCTTGTCTCTCCTTCCATGTTTCCATCCTTGCACAAAATGGAACAAGATATTTAAAATCATTAAACCTCATCCATTATCGGTCCATTCAAACATATTTTACATTGTTTTTTGCACTAATTGTTTACCCTACAAGTCATGAATCTGCAAAATCAATCGCTCCACTCTTTCTCCTCTCGAACACCATCACTTTACTTTTGCCCACATTAACTTTCAGTTTTCTTCTCTCACAAACAGTGCTTAATTCATTTACCAACTTTTGTAAATACTTTTCACTCTCTGCAAGGAGCACAATGTCATCTCCATGAATTATGTTCATTATGATTAAATTCTTTCTTGTAGGAAGTATTATTAGTTTAGGTATGAGTGTATTTATGTGTAAGTACGATGTGAGGCTAATATATGTATAATCTAAGGATGAGTGGATGCAAAGAAGCACTAAAAGAAACACAAGTATGGTTTAGCTGCATCCTTCTGGGAGTTCCCAGCAACAGGGACAGTGCTATGTAGCTACCATATCAGATAGCATTTCAATATTATGAGCCTATTTCTTTGGAAATAATATCCTACTGAACCCTTATCATTTCTTACATATAGAGTTTGGAAATATGCGGCCGTGGTGCCGGGGCCCGGTGTAGCGATCTCACCAGCTACCTTTTGCCCGAGTAGCTACACTGCACAAATACGCACTGAAACACAGCTCCCTGGGTGAATATTTGTTTGACAATATATACCAATTCTGATCCTGAGTGAAACATGGTGAAAGCATTGAATGTAGAGTAGTAATTAAAGTAGAACATAGAACATTTCAAGCGAATGTGCCTTTGCCTAGAATACTACCCTACCCGTATAGTACTGAAACACTGCTCCCTGGGTGAATAGTTGTTTGACAATGTATACCAATTCTGATTTTGGGTAAAATATGGTGGAAACGTTGAATGTATAGAGTAGTAATCAAAGCAGAACATAGAACATTTCAAGCGAATGTGATTTTGCCTAGAACACTACGTACCCTCCCCTTATACTGAAACACTGCTCCCTGGGTGAATAGTTGTTTGACAATATATACGTTTTGCCCAAGATCAGAATTGGTATACGTGTACTATATTGTCAAACAACTATTCACCTAAGGAGCAGTGTTTCAGTATACGGGTAGGGTAGTGTTCTAGGCAAAGGCACATTCACTTGAAATGTTCTATGTTCTGCTTTGATTACTACTCTACATTCAATGTTACCACCATGTTTTACCCAAAATCAGAATTGGTATACTACATTGTCAAACAACTATTCACCCAGGGAGCAGTGTTTCAGTGCGTATTTGTGCAGTGTAGCTACTCGGGCAAAAGGTAGCTGGTGAGATCGCTACACCGGGCGGCGGGAGATAACTCAACGCGTGACGTCACGGTTTTTAAGAGAAGAACGTTTGAGCGCGCACCACTTGAAATCGCGCCACCCGTGCGCCTACTTGTAGTCGTATATATACTTTGGAGTCGTGGGAGCTTGTATGTAAAATATTAAAATCATGGTTCTTTATTGGGTGACCTGAGGCTTCGGAATGTTCTAGAATGGCTGAGTACGATGGCTTTGACAAGGGGTTACCTGTTCTGTGAGACAATCCATGGTGCTCAGTGATTCTAGTGGTGAGGTGGCGCCTTGTCTGCCCAATATCAGAAGTGTTACAGCTACTACACTTAAATTGGTACACCACTGAGGACTGCAAGGCATCAGGGATTCTCTCCTTAAGTTTAAAACAGTGTAAGAGAGTAAAAGGAGGCTTAAACACTACTCTAAGCGAGACCTGTGGATAAAATTGCCGAAGTACAGGAGCTGAGCTTTGTTTTGAATGCCAAACGATTTATTACCTATGAAGGGAATTATAAAATATACAGCAGCTTTATGAGCGGTATGTATTTGAGGAGCGGGTGAGTGTAATTTGTTTAATTGTTTGCCAATGTACCATAAGTGTTTATAAACTGTAGAGGATACCCATTTCTTTTAAAAGTATATCTCAAGTACTCTAATTCTAAGTGAAAATTAAAATATGATGAGCAAATGTTGTACGCCCGAGTATGTAACTAACGTGAGGATCAGATTTTTCTTAAATTGGACATGAATGTTATAATTAAATTTTGTTGTGAGTCCTGTAAATGTGGGTTTTCTATAAATGGAAGTGCTAAATGAATTACCAGATTTCTTGATGTCAATGTCTTTAAAGGGTAATTTATTATTCTGTTCTGTCTCAAAAGTGAAATGGATATTAGGATGTTTATAATTCAGATAGTCATGAAACAAAGGCACATGTTTGGGTGATTTGAAAATTGCAAAGGTATCAGCGACATAGCGTCGTACATAAGAGGTTTGACTTCGGCTGGGCATTCACATAGCCAGTTACTCTCATGGAATGAAAGAAATGCATTAGCGAGGGTTGGACCTAGTAGGTTACCCATGGAAACACCATCTTATTGTTTGAAACACATGTCATCAAAAAATAAAAAGAGAATATTTAACTGCTAAAGTAAGTAATATATGAAATGACTCTTTAGTGAATCCATGTGTGTGTTCATTATTTTGGAAGATTGGTTTTGTACAGATATCTACAGTCTCGCTCAGAGGTATGTTTGTAAAATGAGATTTCACATCAAAAGATGCACGAGTACTACAATTATGAAAACTTTTGTTACATATATTTTTAGCAAAGGAGAAATAATCTTTGACTGTATATATGTTAGATGTAACTGGTGCTAGTATTGGTACACTAATTTAGCTAGTTTATAATTAAAGGTGCCTAGTGCAGACAAGATAGGGCGAAGTGGAATGAAGTGTTTATGCATTTTTGGGAAGCCATATAATACTCCAGGTTGAGAATCCGAGACAAATAGGTTTGAATATAAGGTTTCATCTTTGAGTTTATCACTTGAGTTTCCTGAGGAAATTATTTACTCTATCTTCATATTCAAGGAGTGTTGGGAATAAATCATAGGAAACTTTAGTAAATTTAGAGGGGTCATCCAGGATGTTTTAGGGGTCATCCAGTATAATATGCAAGTCGCTTGTGATCTCTGTTTTACTCTATGGTTGTGAGACATGGACACTAAATAGCGACTTGAAGAGACGAATCGATGCCTTTGGTAATAAGTGTCTTCGCAGGATCATGGGGTATCGCTGGGATGATTACGTGTCAAATCAGCGATTGCACCGCGAGACTGAATCAAGGCCTATAACCTGCATAGTCCGTCAGCGCCAACTTCGGCTATATGGGCATGTGGCACACTACCCTGAACCCGATCCTTCCCATCGGGTTGTATCTGTAAAGCCCCGTCCACACTACCACTCACCACCGTCGGCGCTTCCCGTCGAACAGTGTTCGTCACTCAAAAGTGGCAGTGTGGACACGATGCCGACGAGCAAAATGTAACCGTCGGCGCTGCCCGCCAACATTCAGCAGGTTTAATATTGGGCGGGCATGCCCGTCACTCACGGGTCAGCGCCGAACATATGCTTCAAGTTATCAGCAGTTTTCACCATCTAGATATTTTTGTATTGCTATGTACCGTATACCATCAGAACCAAGAAAGTCAGCTGATTACGAATATGGGATAAAAAATTAAATGGGAGAAATAGTTGAGAAATTGCAGCGAGTTGAAGACAAAAAAGTGAGAAAAATGTGTGGACACAACACTGGCATCGGCGCTTGCCGTCGGCAAGCGCCGACGGCAAGCGCCGACGGTGGTGAGTGGTAGTGTGGACGGGGCTTTAGAGACAATCCGGCGTGGAGGAGGCCAAGGGGGCGCCCACAAGGCTCGTGGTCATCCACTGGGGCAAGTTGATGTTTCTTGTCGAGAGCTGCTTGGTATGGGAAAGGAGCCTGCATGGGGACTCGCGCTTGGTGACCCCCGGAAGTGGCGTCGTAGGTTGGGCGAGGCGACGCGCCCCCCGGCGTATGCCCCCAATGATTGATTGATTGATTGATTGATTGATTGATCCAGTATGTTGTTAATTTTCTGTACATATTCAGTCTTATCAAGGAGGACTACACCATTTCCCTTATCGGGTTTAGTTATGACAATAGAGTTGTCTGCTCTGAGTGATTTTAAAGCTTCGAGTTGCTCAGAATTCAAAGAAGTATCAAAGGTTCCTTGAGAGTAGTAACTAGTATGTGCTAAGTTTTTAAGCGTATTGCTTATAACTTCAAAAGAGTTACCTATATGTGGATAAAATTTATGACTAGAAAATATTTTTAAATTGTTCAAAGGAAAGGAAGTGGGGTAAAAACTTGGGTTTGTTAACAGATAAGGCAAAATGTTGTCCTTTTGAAAGTAAAGATTTATCTGCATCGTTGAGTATTCGTGATGAGTGGTTGAATATGACATTGTTTGCAGTAATATCATCTGGATCACAAAAGCCAATGTCCTGTGCAATTTACGTTGCTGCATGTATCTGACTCTAAAAATGGAGTTGCTGTTGGTTCGTTCAATGAGACTTGATAAGTGATTAAAATCAATGAAATTCAGAGTTGGCTTCACTGAGGTGATGCTGGAATTGAGGCGATCATTGAGAATCTTAACATGACGGGTTTTAGTTTTGATTGCCTGTCATAAGAAGGATTTCTGACAACTTTTGTATAATCTTGAAGAGTGAAGTTCCCTATTATATAACTAAAAAATTTAAAAGGAAGGAGTTAAATTATGTGAGAGACATATGTTAAGGAATTCCAGGTCCAGCTGGGTTTTTCTAAGTTTGAAGTCCAGGCGCTCGGCGGTCCTGTACGTTTGAAGCGTTGGTCTTCCATGACGTGTTGTTATAATAGAGGCAATATTTTCTTCAGGAGGGTAGCGGGATCGTATAATAAAGATTAAAATCAGCGCTGGTATGAACATGGTGGATCTTTATACTGGTACGGTTCGGCTATATTACATCAGCCATCATCAGCCTAAAAACAGGAATAATTCATAAAATATATTAAAATAATCATAATACAGTATACAAGTTATAATTAATTGACACTTAATTGCCTAACCTAAAATAAACGATAAAACACAAGAGATAAAACAACATAACAAAACTACTCTTACCAAATCATGTTAAAAGTGGAGTATGTAGTGGGTGAGGTTCCCACATGGTTCAAAAACCCAGTAACGGGGTGGGTTCGTAGTAGGTGGTGGGTTAGGATCGAGGCTCTCACATGTCAGTCGGGTGGAGTCGTGGGAGCTTGTATGTAAAATATTAAAATCGTGGTTCCTTATTGAGTGAACTGAGGCTTCGGAATGTTCTCGAATGGCTGACTACGATGGCTTTGACAAGGGATTACCTGTTTTGTGAGATAATCCACAGTGCTCAGCGATTCTACTGGTGAGGTGGCGCTTTGTCTACCCAATATAAGAAGCGTTACAGCTACTACACTTATATGGGCCACTACACTCAATTTTATGATCCCGTTAGAGCCTGTGAATCTCACTCAAATACCCATACATATTTTGTGGACTTCATAGAAAAAATTTTGTACATGCTTCTATATAGTTTTTTGAAATCAAAAGATTATTCAAATTCATTTAACAAATGTAACATTGGTGTCTAGGATGCATAGAACATGAAAATATATACGTCAGTAGTAATTATTTTCTCCCTAAAATCAACTCGTACATACCATTCAAGATTCGGTAAACGTCTCATATAATCAATATAGCATTATATCACGGTATAAATTTAGATTAATCTGTGGGAATTTATATCACATACATATTTAATCTGAGTTTCTTACCTAACATCAAACCCATATATCCCTGCCCGACTCCATACCCTAGCTAATTAACTAACTAGGATACTTATCGGTGGATAGTGGGATGAAAACGGCTGTAGGTCTTGTATTAATACTGCAATGGTCTTGTGATCCGATGTGGTCGCCGGGATCGAGGCCGCCCGTGAAATACAGAAGCGGAGGGGCGGAGGCGAGTGTTTCGTTACAGCGTCAGAAGGGCTTTCACACCAAGTTACTGACGCACGGCTATCATCAGTGTGTTGGTTCTTAACACATGTCCTATTGTTTTATCACTATATGTACAAATTAAAGTATGTACAACATCTCTTCATATTAATCAGAGATGTTAACTCGGTGAGGGCTGGTAGTGCTTGTACTTGTAGACAAGCAAGCACGTATATTAGATTGATGATATTCTCACGGAGGGTCTGGGTGTACTGATTCTCCCTGTGGGCGGTCGGCAGCGATCGCCACCCTACCTATAGCCACGTACAGAAATCTTAGTGGCTAGTATTTATGGGCGACAACCAATGACCGCGCTCCAAATTAAGGTGCTAATTATTTAAGTGCAATGTTTATTAACCACTGGGAATATTAATTTATCCTATCCCAGTACTAATCATTTACATATATTACCTTAATATTACCCATTACCATTATAATTATATATATACATCCCTATACACTATATCACGAGCGGAAAATACTTCACTCACAAGGGGGGTAGGGGAAACAAAACCACCACTCTACTAATTATGAGAGGGTGGTTTATGGATAATTTCCACAAATCAATTAATGAACAACTATAACCATATTAATATATTTGCTGCCAGAAAAGTGTATACAAGACGTTTGTAAACAAGCCTCGTAGGCTTGATGTGGATGGCCCAGGCCCAAGGCCTCCTACAACACCGGAGGGGCTTTGCCAAGCCTCTGAAGGAAACATTAGATCCTCCGTCTCACATGTGTGCCTTCCTGAGCAAGTTTAAACAGTTCTTGCCTATGTGATTGGTTCACCAGACTATATACATCGTACGTCGTGTGGCAGACGAGCCTGAGATGGGTGTTGTGTGTATAGTCATTAATGATTTAGATATAAGCTATTTCTTATAGTGTGCCCAAGAATGGCAGTTTCTGTTATTACAAGTCTTCTGTTATAGAACATAGTAAAAGGAATCATAAAGTATTCAACACTCTATCTTAGAGGATTAAGAAAACACATAAGTGGAATCTAGGATTAAGTGCCTTATATATTGTTACGAACGCGCTCCTAGAGAACTCTGGCTCAAGATCGGGGGATGCGGTGTGTTTGGAACACAGATGTTGGAGGTAGTGGTAGGAGAGGTCGGAGTGGAAGAATGGCGAGAGATGAGAGACAGGAGAGTGGAGATGGAGTACCTGCTGGGGTTGTGTGCTGAGTGGAGGAGTGACAGTCGTGTGATTGAGAGTGTAAAAGAATTCTTGGAGAACTCTTGGAGAGCACGTAGGAGAGAGCATGAGAGGCAGGGGGCCCCTCAGTGATGGGGGACCCCGTATGAATGTGATGCAGAGAGAGGAAGGAGGGGAAAAAGAAATCCCTAGTTTTGCTTCCCCCTTTTGCTTCTCTCCCAACAGATTACGTGTGTGGGAGAACGCCGGACCAAAGGCTTCACTGACAGCATCTGCTGGGTGACTCCCAAATCAAGATCAAGATCAAGATTGGGTGTGAACAGGAGAAAGGACCAGCCACGGTATGAAAGGTTCTATGATGGTGGCTATGGAGGGGACCTACTCTTCAGAGCCAGGACAAAGTCGCTGGAGGTAAATAGTCGTATGTACAGATGGAAGAATGATGGCAGCAAGGTGTGTGAGATGTGTGTGACAGGAGTGGATAAAACCGTGGAGCATTTGATGCGGGAAAATGTGAAGGGTAGGTATGCTAAACAAAGATGTTGGGGGGTATGGTAGGAGAGGTCGGAGTGATGAAGACAGGAGGGGAAGGGAGTACCTGCGGGGTTGTGTGCTGAGTGGAGGAGTGACATCGGTATTGAGTGTAAAAAATTTTTTGGGAAAAACCTTTTGGGAGAGCACGTAGGAGAGAGCATGAGGGGCGGGGGGCCCCTCAGTGATGGGGGACCCCGTATAAATGTGATGCAGAGAGAAAAAGGAGGGGAAAAAAAAAATCCTAGTTTTGCTTCCCCCCTTTTGCTTTTTCTCCCAACAGATTACTGTGTGGGAAAACCCCGGGCCCCAAAGGCTTCACTGACAGCATCGCGGTGACCCCCAAATCAAGATAAAGACAAATCTTTGGGATTAGGGTGGGGAACCCCGGGACCAAAGGCTTCACCGACAGCTCCGCAATGTGACTCCCCCAAACAAGATAAAGATAAAAGATCATTGCTGGCTGGCGGTCAAATAGGTCAAACTGAAGCTGAAAGAATAGAGTATAAAAGGGCAGGGGAAGATATAAAGTAAGAAAAAGGGAGGTGAATTTTGGTGAGGAAGGCAAGAGGAATAAAGAGAGAAAATTTCGAAATTAGGGAAAAAGGTGAGGAAGGATGGGAAAGGACAAGTTCTTGGAAAAGAGTAAGCATCGGAAATTAAAAAACTATGGTAATGGCGGGTCCAAAGGGGAAAAAAGGAAAAGGGTCAGGCTATAGAAGACTTTGGAAAAATTGGGGGGTTGAATGAGCCTGATAGTGCTTGGGGAAAAGTCACCTTAGGGAGGAAAATAGAGGAAATGATGGATGAAAAAATTAAGGGAGATTGAGGTATTAAAAAAAACTAAAAAAGGGAAAAGGGCCCCCTGGAATGGCGGTACCCGAATAAAATTATATAGAGAGGGGTAGGGAGAAATTGGGGGAAATGCATATTGTTTGGACATTGGGGAGGGGGAAAGGGTGCCTGGTGCCGGGAAATGACAAAAGGGGGACCCTCATACATAAGGGGGGACAAAAAGGTGGGAAGGGGATTAAAATTATAGGCCAATAGCGGTGTGTCCGGTAGAAAGATTTTTGTGGTGTACTAAAATGAAAGACTAGTTAAGTTGTGGAAAGAAATAAGGTGAGGGTGAAGAGCAAATGGATTCAAAAAAGCAGAAAGGTGGGGAAACAATATTTTTTTGAAATAAATGAATGATTGGAAAAACAAGGAGGGGGGAAGAAAAAATATCTACCCCTTTTCTAAATTAAAAAAGCGTAGACGAGGGATAGGAAATGCTATGAAAGGTATTTGGAGACGATTGGCATGAGTGAAAGGGTTGTTAAAATAATAAGCAGTATGTATAGACACCGGGCCAAAGTTCATAGGGGTGACCTCGAGCTGGATGGTAAATATAAGAGAGGATAAGACAGGGGTGTGTCCTTTCTCCTCTCTTTTTGGATTCATGTTGGGGAAATGGCAGTGAGAGTAAAGCTACGGGTCTGGGTGTGAAAATTGAGATGAGTGTTGAGTGTACTGATGTATGAGATAGTGGTGACCTTAGTGAAAACCCAATACTACAAAAATGTAAATGCTGTGATGAGTATGGGGGGGACTTCACGTTGGGCTCAGAAAGAGAAATAAGTGTTGGTGGTAAAGGGGGATGCCCCTGGTACAATTTGGATGGTGGGTGGGAATGAAATAAAAGAACGAAGAGTACAAGTATCTGGGTTTTTTGTTGGATAAAAAGGCTGTGAGAAAACAAAACTGAAGGATGCTAAGCCAAACCGGGGGTTGGAAGGCTGGCAGTGTGGAAAGATGTCGGGTCAAAAAAGTATAAGTGGTAGAGGACTATGGAAGGGGGGTTTGGGAGTCCCTACATTTTTATGGCCTGGAAAAATGGTGTGGTCTAGGAAGGGGTTGGACAATTGGGGTTTAAAACAGAACAAAGCACAGAATAGCTTAGGGCCATAGTTTTGGCAGTGGAAGGATTAGAGGGACTGGGGTGGCACGTTCGAGAAGGATAGCAAAAGGGGGATTTAGGTACAAACAACTGCAACGAAAGGATGACCAAATGGGGAAACAAGGTTTGGGACTGGAATTGATGGGAATATGAAAATGAAAAATGGGAAAAAAATGGGAAAGGGGAAAGGGTGTTTTTGGGCAGGGAGGAATGGGGTATGCAGAAAAAAGGGAAAAAAAGGGGAAAGGGGAAAGAAAGGGGGAAGAATGGGAAAATGATGAGGGAAAAACACTGGAAGGTCGGAGGGAAAACCCCAGGAGAAAGTTCAGGAGGGATATCTTAGACCAGGAAAAGTCGCAGGAAAGGAAATGGGGTTGTACAGGATGGAAGAAATTTTGGAGCAATTGAGTGGTTTTGCCGGAGTGGTAAAGGGGAATTTAGTGGAATGGAACGGGAATGAGACCCGGTTGGGGTGGGAGGAGAGGGCGGGTGGGGAAGGGGGGGGAACGGAGAGTGGAGAGAGCCGGGGGGGGGCTTGGGGAGGGGACGCGTTGATTTAATGGGGAAAAAAATTTTTGGAAAAACTCTTGGGGCCTTTGGGGGTAAAAGGGCCCCCCCGTGTGGGGGACCCCCAAAGGGTTCAAGGGGAAAAAGGGGGGAAAAAAACCCAAAGGTTTGCTTCCCCTTTTTTTTTCCCCCCCAACAATTCTTTTGGGGGGAACCCCGGCCAAAGGGTTTCCACAGAGTTGGGGGTCCCCAAACAAGCGTCAAAATCAAAGGGGGTGGGGGAAGAAAGAGGAGAAGGGCGGGAGAAAAGAGCCGGGGAGGGGGCGGGGAAGGCGGGGGTTTTAAAGGGAAAAGGTAGAGGGACTTTGGGGAATTGGGAAAAGGGGGGAGGGTCTCCCCTTTTTGGGGGGGGGGAACGGGGTGGAAAATTTTGTCTCCCCAGAAAGGGTTTTTTGACTTGGGACTTTAGTATTGAATAACTGATAGTGATAGGGAGAAAATTTGGGGGATGAAATATGGGATTGAGGTGGGGTAGGTTTTTTTAAAATTAAACTGGAAAAGGGGGTTTTGGTTTTTTTTGAGGGGTTTGGGGTGCCTGGTGGGTGATATGAGGGGGAAGGTGGGCCCGGGCCTGGGGGTTAAGTTTTTGGGCCCCCTAAACATAAGGGGGCCAGGGGTATTATTAGGCACCCCTTGGGACAGGTTAGTTTTGGGGGCTGTGAAGTGGGTTTGAACAAATTTTTTGTTTTAAACAAATGATTCAAAAAGGTGTGGGGGTTTGTAAAGAATGGGAAAAAAAAAAAAAAACTTAGCCTCGATTAAAAGGAACCCGAGTGGAAGAGAATGGGTATGATAGGGGTTTGTTTACTTTATGTAAGGTGTAAAATTACCCGGGTTGATGGAACCGAGGGTTCATAGGGTTCTGATGTTGGGGTTGGGGGGGGAAACGGGGTTTTTTTCCCTAAGGGTTGACCCCCTGGGTGTGAGCGAAGGTTGTTGAATGGGAGTGGGTGTCTTAGGCCACTCGACGGTGCAGAAAGGTTTTTTGGGTTTCTTTGGGGATCGAACTCGGGTCACCGGAGAACGGCAGTCGGAGACTAACCGCTCCGCTACCGCCTCCCCTAAACTAGTAACGTCCGATCCTACATACAGGTATGTCTGAGATCTGTGATTACCACGCAAATAGACTCACAACATAACACTGGCAACGAGAATGGGATACTGATAGTAACGTCCGATCCTACACACAGGTATGTCTGAGAGCTGTGATTACCACGCCAATAGACTCACAACATAACATTGGCGACGAGACCGGAGCAGCCCTTGGACTACCGCACCAGAGACAGACAGCAACATGCCCTTAGATGTGGCTCAGCCCCCAGTGTTCTCCGTGGCGGAGGATCCAGCTTCAGTGGCCAGTAGGTGGAAGAAGTGGATCAAGAGTTTCAAGTTCTACCTAGACGCCACAGGTGTAACGAACGCAGGTCAGAAGCGAGCTCTGTTACTACACGTAGCAGGTCAGGATGTGCAAAAAAAAATTGATACACTGACTGGTACTCTGAACACGTATGAGGAAGTTCTTACTGAACTTGATACATATTTTGCTCCTCTGAGTAATATTAGGTATGAGAGGGTATTATTTAGGCAGATTCAACAGGAGCCAAATGAACCCACAGATACCTTTGTTACAAGGTTAAGGAAGTTGGCAGAGACCTGTAACGTTCATGATATAGAGGATGCAATTCTAGATCAGGCAATAGAAAAATGTTCTTCATCTCAGTTAAGGAGGAAGGTTCTCCAAGAGAGACATTACCTTGGATAAATTTCTACAGCTGGGTAGAGCCATGGAAGCAGCTGATAGGCAGGCAAACTTCATTGAAGATAGTCGTATGAGTGCTCAAGCAGCACAGGTGAACCATGTTAAACAAAAGAGTTCAAAATTTCAGGCTAGGAATGCTGGTACTGAAGGTAAAAACAAGGTAACACAGAAAAAAGGCAATGAGTACAAATCTGGGAAAAAGTGTATTAGGTATGGTGATAGCAACCATCTCAGTTATCACAGAGATAAATGTCCAGCCATCAATAAAACTTGCTCAGCATGTGGTAAACTAGGCCATTTTTCATAGTATTGTAGAACCAAGAAAAGGGTGAATGCTACAACCACGGACTCCACTACTCCAAATACAAATGTACCGCATAAGGTGTTGACACTTGATAATGTAGATAACTCAGATTTTGCTTTCAGAGTAAATTCAATGGTAAGTTTTCGAAGCTAAACCGCCAGATGTCTCTCGCGCATCTCACATCCTCTGCTCTGTGAGGCTAAATGATCTATCATTTACCGTAAATTCTCTGTACTTCTTTGGGACATATCAGAATTATCCTTCAATACAACAACTGAAACAGTTCTTAATAAAAAATGCAGTTTATCATTTTATTTGTCTGCACTTGGTGAAAATATTGGCAAAACAATTGAATACTTGAAAACTCAATCTTTAAAAATCGTCTTTTCATAAAAAAACACAAGTTCAAGCAGAATGAGGCTTCAGGAAATATCTACTTGTATGTAAGCATTCACTGAGTACCTATTTTGGGTGTATATGTCTCTCTTACGACGAACATTTAACCAAAACAGAGTGTGGCGTTCAGCATCTCCACAGAAACCATCCCGCCGGCAGGATCTGTTATCATCAACTTTCCTGCAGACACCACACGGGTAGGAACTCAGCTCAGCGCCCCCGCTCCTTACCTCATGGCTCATATCTCTGATACTCCTAACTTCTCAATACCACAGGCTACATGTCATCCTAACTATCATCACCCGCTTATCTCATCACACTCTCTATCCTCTACTGGAATATTCGTGGCATCCGCTCCACTTACCGTTTCCCACATAAAGAAGACTTCGTCCTCCTTATTTCGTGCTTTGACTGTGATTTGTGTTGTGTTGGGGCGGATCGGAGTGGCGCGTGTAGTTACGTGACAGACGTGCAGTCACTATGTACTGTGGGTAGTAGTAGTTGGGGTAATAAGCCGTGCACAACAGTAAATTCTCCTTGCAGTCCTTTCCGTCTCCTCCATAGCCCGAGCCGTTAGTGTGACGAAGTTTGAGAGGGTGGGTTGCCCCACCCTCCTTCGTTACAATAGGATAAACCAGAGGACATAGGTTATTCAGAGGGAAGGGTTGATTGATTGATTCAGAGGGAAAGATTGAGGTGGAGGGGCTTAGAGTTCGCGGCGGGGGAAATAGTAAACAAGACCATGTATTGTCTTCGATAGAGGACTGTTCGTTGAGGTGCCAAGCACTTAAATTACTTCTTAGTTAAATGTTCGTCGTAAGAGAGACATACACACCCAAAATAGGTACTCAGTGAATGCTTACATACAAGTAGATATTTCCTGAAGCCTCATTCTGCTTGAACTTGTGTTTTTTTATGAAAAGACGATTTTTAAAGATTGAGTTTTCAAGTATTCAATTGTTTTGCCAATATTTTCATCAAGTGCAGACAAATAAAATGATAAAGTACATTTTTTATTAAGAACTGTTTCAGTTGTTGTATTGAAGGGTAATTCTGATATGTCCCAAAGAAGTACAGAGAATTTACGGTAAATGATAGATCATTCAGCCTCACAGAGCAGAGGATGTGACAGGCTGAGAGACAGGCTTGAGCGTGAGCTTATTAGAAAACTCCCCATTGGCAGCAATTCGACAAAGGCCTATCACTGACGAGCATATGCTAGAGGTGACTCCCACAATCAAGATCAAGATTCAAGATCATTAGGATAGCGTGTGGTGAGAACCGCCCGGACCAAAGGCTCACGCACGCAATCCGCCCATGTGACTCCCAAATCAAGATAAGATCAAGATCACTTAAGGCTGCGCTAGGCGCCCGTCAAATAAGGTCAAATCAGATGAAGCTGAAAAGAATTAGCAGTAATGAAAGCGGCATAATGGGAAGTAGCTATAAGAGTAAGCAAAAGGAGGTGAAATGACGGCTAGGTGAAGAGAAGGCAAGAATGATGAATGCACTCAGAGAAAAGATGATCGAGAACATTGCGAAAAGTTGAAGGCAGGAGGTAGGGATATGGTACAAGATCCTTGCAGCGCGAGAAGAGGTAAGATACAGAGAAAGTAGAAGAACTAGTGCGTGAATCGCAGAGTCACTAAAGGAGAGAAAGGATAATGCGTCAGAGCATGATAGAAGACTTCGGTCAAAGAATATTAGGAGGTAGTAAGAGCCTGATACGAGAATTCAGCGGAACGTCACCTTAGGGAGGAAATAGAGGAAATGATAGATCTTCAAATTAGACATGAGAATCGGAGCCATTGAAGGGTATGCCCTAAGAAAACTGAAAAGGCAAAGCGCCCCTGGAATGGACGGCTATCCCGCAAGAATATATAAGAGATAGAGAGGGTGAGGCGAGTAATGATTTTTTGCGAATGCATGAGTGTATTGGACATATTCTGCGAGAGAGTGAAAGGGTGCCTGCGTGCAGTGAATCGACAGTAGACGCTGACCCTCAATACATAAGGGAGGACACAGAGTAGGGAAGGCCAGATGTAAACAAATATAGCGCCAATCGGAGTAGTGTGACACGGTACTCGTAGATTTCTGTGTTAAGCCATACTTGAATGAAAGACTAGTTGAATGTTAGTGGAAGAGAATAAGGTGAATGCTGACGTGATGAAGAGCAGAATCGGATCAGAAAAGACAGAAATGAGGTCGAGGACAATATGTTTGTAATGAATGCAAGTGATTGAATGAGACACACAGGAAAGGAATTTAGAAGAAAATATTACTAGCCTCTTCGTAGTATGAGGAAAGGTAATGACAGAATTCGGCTGGATAGGTAGAATGCTATGTAGCCCGTATTAGGAGACGAACAACATTGGCATGAAGTTGAGAAGGTGTGCTTAAAATAATAAGCAGTATGCTATGAGAACACACAGGCAAGTATCAGCTAGGTGACCTCGAGACTGGATGGGTGAATAGTTAAGAGAGGAGCAAGACAGGGGTGTGATCTTTATCGTCCTCTACTTCTTTGCGATCTACATGTTGAGGAATTGGAGCAGTGAGAGTGAAGCGCTACAGGTCTGGTTGGAAAATGGAGATGAAGTGTTGAGCTGTATGATGATATAATGCAGATGATGCTGGTGATAACCTTAGTGAAACCACAAATGAGCTCACAAGAAAGCTGAACTGGCTTAGTGAGCTGTAAGAATTTAGTTGATAGGACTTCAACGTTAAAGCGCCTCAAGTAAGCGAGAAGAGTCAAGGTTGACGTGTGTAGAATGGGGATGACTATGATTGATGACTAGGATTTGAGATAGGATGGGTGGTGACATTTTTTGGAAATTAAAGCAGAACTGAAAGAGTACAAGTATACTGGTATTTCGCCGTTTAGCGACACGATAAAGGCTGTGAGAAAACTAAACATGAGAGGATAGCAATAGCAGGCCAACCAGGGGTTGGAAGGTAGGCAGTAGTGGCAAGATGTCGCGCACGGTCAACAATTAATGAAGTGGGTGAAGAGGACTATGGAAGGGGGTGGGAGTGTGGCCCCAGTCCCTTAGCCAATTATGTATGTCATTGGAAACAAGGTTTCCGTGCAGTCTAGGAAAGAGTTGAGACAGATCTGGAAAGTACACAGAACAAAGCAGGCAGAAATACAGCATTAGGAAGCAATAGGTATGTGAGTGGAAGCGATAGAAGGAGACTATGGATGGAGCACGTATCAGAGAGAGGATTTAAGCATAGGCAGGACTGAGGACAGAGCTAGACTGTTTTTTTACAACGGAATAGGATGACAGCAAATAGCGGACAAGCAAGGTTTGGGACTAGGAATATGTGATGGAAGTGGATGAAAGACTCAGTAAAAGTGCGAAAGTAGGACAGAACGTGAACTGGGAAGTCTTGTGACAGGAGTGATGAGAATGGGAGTATGGCTGATGCAAAAAGGAAATAAATAGAGATGAGTGGATGAGAAAGGGCAAATGAAGAATGGCCATGAGGGGAATGATAAGGAAGAATGAGTTGAGAAATAACACTGGAAGGTAACAGAGAGAAAGGACAGCCACGGTATGAAAGGTTCTTAGGAGCGGCTGGAGCCTTACTCTAGAGCCAGGAAAAGAGTCGCAGGAGGTAAATAGGTAGCTAGCTGTTACAGAATGAGAATTGATAGGCAGCAGCAAGGAGTGCAGAGTGTGAGATTTAGTTGAGCTATTGCTGACAGTCGATGGTGGATGAAACCGTGGAGCATTGATGCTGGAATGTGAACGGTATATGAGATGCTAGAACAAAGATGTTAGGAGGGTAGTCGTAGGAAGAGTCGGAGTGCAGAAGAATAGGCGGAGATGAGAGACAGGAGAGTGCGAGATGGAGTACTGCTGCCGGGTTGTGCTGCTTGAGTGGAGGAGTGACAGTCGTGTGATGAGAGGTGTTAAGAATCCCTTGGACGAACTCTTGGAAGAGTCACGCTCGAGGAGGGGAGACATGAGAGGCAGGAGACCCTCAGTGAAATGGAGGACCCCGTTATGAAATGTGAATGCATGAGAGAGGAAGCGAGCGCGGAAAAAGAAATCCCTAAGTTCTTCGCTTACTCTCTTGTTGCTCTTACGTCCAACAGATACGTCGCGTGAGGAGAACGCCGCGACCAAAGGCCTTCATGAAGCATCCGCTCTGGGTGAATCCAAATCAATATGATCTAGATCTAAGATCCAAATGCGTCATGACAGATCTGGAGGGCAAGAACAGAGAGAGACCAGAGGAACCGAGAGCAGAGAGAAAGCACGCCGGTGGCCAGGGAGCAAGCGGGAAGGGCTGTAGTGTGGTTTCAAATAAGCGACAAGGGTAGAGATGCGTAGCGTCTAACCCGTGCTAACTTGGTCGAAAGGTGGCAGCGGTGCGTCACCTGGTGTTCGATGCAGCGGGCATAGTGAACGTAACGCGGTCGTTGGAAGGTCTGTCGTCCCTCCCAGCAGACAGGAGTGTGTGCACACAATTGGTCGCTGCCTCTAGGTATTGTATTAGACGCCTATAACTAGGACGCAGTGATAGTGGAGAGAACCATTGATGGCTGCGACGGATCGACAAGTGACTGCCACGGCTCTATTCGACGCGTGGGCGTGAGCGCTGGCTCTTGTGTAGTACAATATAGTCTGCGCAAAAGGATGTGATTGTGTTTTATCCGCATGTGACCTTGTAGCTGGGGGGTGTGCCGTGGTGGTGATATATGACCCAGTGTGGGAAGCCCCGTGCTCAAGCGTCTAGGGGATTTAAATGTTTTCGCTTTTTTTATTGTGGTCCCCGACTAAGCACATAACGGAAACTCAGACACCTCATCCCACGCGTCTGAAGCGCTCCAGCCCAGTGTGGAGAGGCAGGTTAGTTGGCGCGTGCTGGAGAAGGTGCGGTTTTCGGTTTTGGACTAACAATATTTAAACTGTATTGAATACTATCATTTATACAGTAGCTTTCTAAAAAGGGCTGCATAGGCGAGCCATCTTGATACAATGCAATGTAGCTGAAAGATTAAACATACTAAGCTAAACGCTGTATGGCCTACGACCGTAACAAGGAACCAGAGATCGGCAACGAGATATGGGATACTGGATTAGCGTTTTTTATTTACATTTATCAAGCCATATCAGACCTCGCCGTAGGCAGTAGTGTGACCAGGGCTCGGAGTAGGCCTCTTGAGCGTTCCCTTGAGGGTTTGATGTTGCGCTACTCGCCCGTTGGTGGCCGCAGGCAGGTTATATTAAGTGACGCCAGTAAGGTCTCATAGCCCACCCTCCTGATGTCCTCCGATGCATCTGCAGTACCTTAGTCTGGGTGAAGATAGAAGTTGATAGGCTGGGCATCGTAGGGCTAGTCTTAAGGCCACTCGCGTGCAGAAAGGTTTCTTCTGGGTGTCTTTCTTTGGGGATCGAGACTCGCGACGGTACACCGAGAACAGGCAGTCGCGAGAGACTAACCGCCCCGCCTCCGCCTACCGCCTCCCATAAAACATAGTAACGTCCGATCCTTAACATACAAGGCTAAGTCTGTGCAGATCTGTAGAATTACAGCAAATAGATCCACAACATAACACTGGCAACGAGAATACGCGGGATTGATACTAGATAAGTAACGTACTCGCATCCTAACAACACGGTATAGTCCTGAGAGCCTGTAGATTACCACGACCAAATAGACTCACGACATTAACTATGGCCGACCCGAGACCGCGTAGCAGCCCTTGGAATCACTCCCGCCACCAGAGACAGACGCAACAGCCCCTTAGTATAGATGGTCAGCCCCCAGATGTTCCTCCGTGGCGGAGGAATACCAGCTTCAGTGGCCAGTAGTGGAAGAATGTGAGATCAAGAGTTTTACAAGTTTACCATAGACGCCACAGGGTATAACGAACGCAGGTCAGAGCGAAAGACCTCTGTTAGCTACACGTAGCAGGTACAGGAGTGCCAAAAAAAAAAAGTGATGTACACTGACATAACGGTACTCTGAACACGTCCTATGAGGCAGTGGAGTTTCTTACATAGAACTTTGGATACAATATTAGAACATCCTGTTACAATGCAGCTAATAGTATGGTATTGAGAGCGGTCATTATTTAAGGCAGATTCAACAGCGAGCCCAAATGAGCCAAATTTAAAACCCACAGATACCTTAGGATTACAAGGTATAAGGAAGTGGTTGGGAGGGGGCAGAGACCTGTAAAGGGTTCATGATAATAGAGCGAGCACTTCTAAGATCAGAGCAATAAGAAGAAAGCTTCTTCATCTCAAGTTAGTAGCGCGGAAGCGTTTCTCCACGAGAGCACATTACATTGGATAAATTTCTACAGACTGGTGTAGCAGCCATAGGAAGCAGCTGATAGGCATGGCAAACTTCATTGAAGATCAGTCTGTATCGAGTAGCCTTCCTCAAGCAGCCAAGGTGAACCATGGTTAACAAAAGCAGTTACAAAATTTCAGGCCTAGGGAATGCTAGGGAACTACTGCAGTCAAAACAAGAGGCTAGTAAACACAGAAAAAAAGGCCAATGAGTATCAATCTGAGGGAAAGTGTTATTAGGTTTATGGTGGTCAAGTAACACCATCTCAGTTATCACATGAAGCACTAAAATGTCCAGCATCAATAAAAACTTGTCAGCTATAGTGGTAAACTAGCGCATTATTTTCATAGTATTGCTAGAACCAGACAAGGGGTGAATGCTACACACCTACGCCGACTCCACTACTCAAATACAAAGTACCGCATAAAGGTGTTGACACTTGATAATGAAGATAACTCAGATTGCTCGCTTCAGAGTAAATCAATGGTAAGTTTTCGAAAGCCTAAAACCGCCAAGATGTCTCTGACGCTACTCACATCCTCTCGCCTCGTAGCAGGCTAAATGACTAATCACTACCGTAAATTCTCTGATCTTCTTGGACATATCAGAATTTATCCTTCAAACAACAATGAAACGATTATAAATAAAAAATGCAGTCTTTATCTTATTTTATTTGTATGCACTAGGTGAAAATCATTAGGCAAAACCAGAAACCCAAACCACCTAAAAATCGTCTTTTCATAAAAAAACACAAGGCACCGCGAATGCGGCTATTCAGAAAATCATGTATAGTAAGAATTCAATCGTACGATACTCTATATTTCTGCGGTGTATATGTCTCTCTTACGACGAACATTTAACCCAAAACAGAGTGTGGCTGTCAGATCCCACAGAAACCATCCCGCCGGCATGGATCTTCGTCCTCATCAACTTCTGCAGACACACACGGGTAGGACTCAGACTCAGCGCCCCGGCTCCTACTCATTGGCCATATCTCTGATACTCTAATCTTCTCAATACACACTGCCCCCCCCCCCCCCGAGCTACAGTCATCCGAACTTATCCACATCACCCGCTTAGCTCATACACTACTCGCATCCTCCTACGTGGAATATTCGTTGGCATCCGACCTCACACTTACCGCTTTTCCCCACATAAAAGAAGATTCGCAGTTCCTCCTTATTTCTGCTAAGAGCTTGAACGTGATATTGTGGTGTGTTTGGGGCGGAAATCGGAGTAGGCGCGCGTGTAGATACGGACAGACGTCGCGAGTCACTAAGTACTGAGGGTAGCTAGTAGTTGTGGCGGGATAAAGCTGTGCTACAACAGTAAATCTTATCTCCTGCCCAGTTCCTTTCCGTTTCTCTACATCAGCCCGAGCCAGATAGTTGTGAACGAAAGTTTGAAGAGGAGTGGCGTTAGCCCCACCTTCCTTCGTTAAAATAGACAACCCAGTGAGGACATAGCTATAAGAGGAAGGAGTGATGATGATTTCAGAGGGAAAGTTGAAAGGGTGCGAGGGCTTAAGAGTCGCGGCGCCGGGGAAATAGTAAACAAGACCATGTATTGTTATCGATAAGAGATGACTGTTCGTGACGAGCTCGGCTGCCAAGCACTAAATTAACCTTCTCAGTTAGAATGTTCGTCGTATGAGAGAATACACACCCAAAATTAGTGTACTAGTGAATGACTACATAGCAAGTAGATATAATTCTGAAGCACTCATTCTGCTTGAACTTGGGTTTTTTATGAAAGACGCATTTTAAAGATTGAGTTTTCAAGTATATCAATTGTATTCTATTCTGCCAATATTCATCAAGTTGACAGGACAAATAAAATGATAAGTACATTTTATTAAGACTGTTTCAGTGCTTGTATTGAAGCGGTAATTATGAATGTCCAAAGAAGTACAGAGAATATTACGCGTAAATGATAAGATCATTCAGCCTCACAGTAGCAGAGGATGTGACAGGTGATGAGACAGGCGTGAGCGTGAGCTTATTAGAAAACTCCCCATTAGGCAGCAATTCCATACACATGGATATATTGCTGTGATTAACCTTGGATGGTGTCCTATGGAACATGCAATTAGAACACTGCAGCAGTATGATAGTCCATGTCTGAGGAGTCAGCTAGAGCTATCCCTAATCTAAATGTGCAACCATGCTCCAGGCAGATAAAGGATTATAATACAAATCCAATATAAGTCAAAGGTATGGCAAAGGTAAATGTCTGCTATGATAATAGGGAATATATAAATATGCCTATTATTGTTGTCAAAGGACCAGGACAGAATTTGTTTGGATTAGATTGGGTAAGCAAAATCCCTGTGAATTGGAGCACAGTATTGAAGGTGGACTCAGAAGGAGTGAAGGGAAATTTAGCAAAGGTATTGTCAGAATTTGAGGATGTATTCAAAGATGGTCTAGGTACTGTTAACTTGTTAAGGGTGTTAAGGCTACTTTAAGTCTGAAACCTGAGGCCACTCCCAAATTCTGCGCTCCACGCCAGATCCCTTTTGCTTTAAAACCTTTAGTGGAACAGGAGATTAAAAGACTGACAGACAACCAGACTTGGGAAAAAGTAATATATTCAGATTGGGGTACACCATTAGTGCCTATTGTTAAGGGAGATGGTGGCATAAGGTTGTGTGGTGACTTTAAAGTAACTTTAAATTCCCAGTTGCAAGTTGCACAGCATCCACTTCCGAGCCCTGATATGTTTGCAGCCATAGGTATTTGTTAAATATTTTCAAAGATAGACTTAAAACATGCTTTCCAACAACTTGGGATTTTCCCAAGAGTTATGTACACTAAACACACATGGGACTGTACCGTCCAAGGAGACTACCCTATGGTGTAGCTAGTAGTCCTGCTTTATGGCAACAAACAATGGATAAGATTTTCAATGGACTGGAAGGTACTTTCTGTTTTGTAGATGTATTTTCGTTGCGGGAAAAGGATAAACTAAACACTACACGATTTAAATCGGTTTAAAAGTGATCAAGAATAATGGATTAAAATACGTATGGATGGGGTTCACTTTGCCGTCACTTCGTTGAGTACTAGGCTTCAAAGTAGAAAAGGGTCAGGTATACAAAAGACTACGGATAAAATTAAACCATCAGGTTGCTAAAGTACCAAAAACCAAGGAGGATTGCAATCTTTTCTAGGACGGGTAACATTCTATGGCGGGTTTTCATACCAAACCTAGCCCAATACAATTCTTTGTATGCTTTGTTAAAAAAGGACACAAAATGGAACTGGTCTCCAAATGCACAGTCGCTTATCAAATCAAGGCGAAAATTACCTCATCCACATTCCAAATTTTCACTACAACCAAATTTACCCGAAAAATTAGTAGTAGCTTCTTCTTAGGAGTAGGAGCAGTTTTTTCTCAATCATGCCCGATCAAATGGAGGCCAATTGCTTTTGCTCCATTTAAAAAAAAGAAAAAAAATTACTCCAAATTGAGAAAGAAGCTCGGAAATGTTTTTGGGGGTTAAAAAATTTCATAAAACCTATAGGGAAAGAAAAGGGTTTTACTTTAGTTACAGCCAAAACCTTTTAGCAATCTTGGCCTAATCAGGACTTCTTACATTATTCAGCCATACAGAGATGGGAAATAATCTTGGCAGCTTTTTCTATGTCAGTATCGTTCAACTGCAAAAAGGGGGAAAGGGGGGTTTCCCTTCACGTTTTTTGCCTGTAGAAAGAGCTCCAAATTTATGATTTGATATACTTCATTTGGAAAGTCTAGTTTTACCTCTTACAGCTAAGACAAGGTGCAGTACTAAGAAAATCCTGTTTTCACTGTTTTTGAAGGAAATTTTTCGGGACATAGAGGTTGTCGGGTATAAGGGTGTAAATTTCTTGCTGTTGGCCCAAATGATCTACAAACGAACTGTATACTAAAGGGGATCAGAGTTGTTATTCCCAAATTTTTACGTCAACGCCCCTGAAAATTTTTTATGCTGACCACCAATCGTTAAATTTAAAGGCATTGCTAGGACTTTTGGGGGGTGGCCCAGGCAGGGGAAAAGGAAATTTGGGGTTTTTAAACAATGTCTTAACTGGCAGCACTCAGAATATTCCAAACCTGTAAAAATTTGCACCCGGGGAAAACCTCGATATGCATGGCAACGAGTACATATTGATTATAAGGACCATTTTTGGGCCATTCTTTCTTGATTGTGGGAAAAATGCCTCCCTAAGTGGCCAAGGTTTTTCCCATGCTTTTACTACTTCACAAGCTCCCCCTTAAACTTTAAGCAAAATCTTTGCATACACGGTCTTCCAAGAGAATTTTTTAGTGATAATGGACCTCAATTTTGCTCGTGAGTTTTTTTTTTCCCCAATTCCTCAGTTTAAGGGATTCCCAAACCAAATTACACCTTATCACCCCTACTAAAGGGGAATGGAACGTTTTTTTGCAAACATTTTAAACACAAAAGAAATGCAGAGATGCCTCTTCTGCAAATGTTCTCCTTAATGTTCAAAGTTTTTTTTTAGTTTAGGACCACAAGCAGCTGTCACTGGAATGAACCTTCAAACCGTTCATGGAAGGAATAAGAAATAAAATTTAAATTTCTAGTCCCAATTTCCAAGCCATCATGTCAGAACAAAGGAATCTTGATACCACAAAACTACCTCTTTTCCTCTTGCTTCATCATAAAGGTACGTTTTTATTGTTACTGGCTATATCAGGTTCTCTCCCCAGGCCAAAGAAATGTGATCTCCGGGTTGTGGTTTTTTTCCTCTTTGGTTTTACAAGTTTCCCTTTTTTACATACAAAATATATTTCAGCCCCTTGGCAGCGGCTAGGCACCGACCCCCAATCCCTCCCCGGGGGACCAACTGGACGGGGGCGAGGTCCCGGGGTGGGGGCTTGGTCCTTTGGTTTTCCCCGGGGGCTGGGGGCCCACAGGAGAGGGGGGCCCGGATCCCACCGCGGGGCCTCAGTCACCAAGGACAGGGATTGAGCGTCCCCGGTGTGGGGGGGATTGAGGTTGGGGCGGTGTCTTCAATGGGTGGACGTCCAAGGGAGAGGCCCAGGATTTTCACCCCGATTGGCCTTTTCCCCCGAGGGCCCCTGCGGCTCGGGTGGGGTGATGGGGGGGTAGGGGGGGGGGAAAAAAACCAGGAGCGCCTGTAATGACGTCGTGCATGGGTCAAATCGGGGGTGGTAAGGCGGGGAACACCCGCCTTTTCCAGCTGCACGGGGGTCCGCCCAAACCCCCTGTAATAGTGGGGAAAAGAGGGGGGGGAAAGGGGCGGGAGGACGGTAGGGGAAAGACGGGGTGGGGGTAGGATTGAGGTCCTTTTAGGGGACGACTGGCGTCAAACACCGGAGTAGGGATGGGAGTTGGGGTGGGGTCTCCGGGTTTACTGATGGGTTTTCTGAACCGGAGTAAGGGAGGTGAGGGGAAGCCTGGGGGACTTTGGCGGCGCGGCCAGGGAGGAGGAGAGGGGCCGGGGGATTTTTGCGTCGCGGCCAGGGGGAAAAGGGGAGGAAGCCTGGGGGGATTTTGGGGCGTCGGGGGCCGGGGAGGGGGAAGGGGAAACCCCCGGGGGGACTTTGGGGGCGCGCCAAAGGGAGGGGGAAAAGGAACCCGGGGGGCCTTGGGCGTCGGGGCCCCCCCCCAAGGGGGAAGGAAGAAAACCCCGGGGGGGGACTTTTGCGTCGGGGCCGGGGGGGGGGAAAGGGAATCTTGGGGCAGGGCGCCCCCAAACCAGGACTGACGGGCCTGGTTGTTGTTGTTTTGTCTATGGGGCCTCCAGGGGGGGGAAAAGACCAGGGGGCTACTTGACCCCGGGTCAGAAGATGCTTTGTTTGTCGCGAGGGGGATTGCTTGATCGGGGGCAGCCTATGGGGGCAGCGGGGGGGGGCTAGGCTGCGGGAAAAAAGAGGGGGAGGCGGGGGGCTTTGGGGGCCCACTCGCCTTTCCCGGGAAAAGAGGGAAAGTGCCCGGGTGCTGCTGGGTGGGGCACGGGGTCTGGCTTTCCATCCTGACGAGGAGTGCGGGGCACTCACCCAGAAAACACCCCTCCGTGTGGGGGGGGGCGAAAGAAAGGCTCTACGCGCCCGGGGATGGGGGGTAAGATGGCCATGAGGGGGCTGCCCGGCCCCCCTGCCAGGGGGGTTTGGCTTTTATCCCCCAGGAGCTCCGGTAGGGGGTTTGGTTGCGGGTTTTCCCAACTCGGGACGGGCCTTTGAATAAATTAAAAAAAAAAGCGGAGATGGGGAAGTGGGGACAGGGAGAAGAATAGATGGGTGAGAGAAGGAGGCTAGTAAGAGAAAAGTCTCCGGGGCTTGACCCAGGTGCTGTATGTTTTTTGTGTGTTTTTGTTGTGAGTCGATCTCGACCTAACGACACGCTTTCCCATCTCGCACGAGCAAACAGAAACCACTCTGGGGCGGCTTGGCAGGACATGGGCCTCGGAAGATGGTGCTCCGGACACACCCAGGACAACCCCGCGCCCACCCCCGCCTCCCACCAGTTCTTCAGTTTTGGTTTTTGTTCTTGATTTTTCTTTCTTCACGCTTGACTTGTTTTCTTCTTCTCTTCGTTCTTCTTTCTTCTTATCTTCTTTCTTCTTATCTTGTTTTTGTTGTTGCCGTTGTTGTTTGCTTCTTGTCTTGTTTTGGGTTTGTTTTGCTTTTTTTTTTTTTTTTTTTTTTTGTCACTGCCATGTACGCGCGCACACCCTGATACTCCTCGGCACCCCGCACGGGCGGCTGGCGTCATTTCTCCACTACCTCTCTCGCGTTCCAACATATACAAACAGGAGGAAGGAAATTTTGAAAAATTTAGTGAAAGAAGTCTGAGATTAAAAGTGTTTTTTTTGTTTTGTTTTATTTTTTCAGAGATTGGACAGGGGAAAAAGGACTCCGTAGAGCGGAGGGACCTACAGTTTTTCGTGGGATCCGAACCACTGATAGAGAGGGGAAGGCGAGCGGAATGGAGTGGATTGTAGGAGTATAAAGTTTTGCAGCAGCGTAAAAAAAGGTAAGATTACCTCCGTATAGCAGAGGGGTCATTGGATTTAATGTGGCCTCGTCCGAACCACGGTAGGATGAGGCCACATTAAATCCAATGACCTCTCTGCTATACGGCAGCCTGTGGCTGTGCGCGCCTTATATACCCCTCGCTCTCCTTGAGCTTGAACTTGAGTGCGGCCACCATGCTGATCATTCCCGTGTCTTGATTGTGGCTGTGTCTTCGTCACACTTATAGTACAACTGAGAAATGGGTACCTGGAAGGATCAGGAAGGAACTAGGCAATTTACACTATGAAGGGGATGTAGATGGAAAAACTACAACTCATGTAGATCAGTTACTTCCATCCACGGTCCAGGAAAATCAGGAAAGCAGGAATTTGATCACACTGATGCCATAGATCAACCTGGGTGGACGGTCCACCTAAAGGTAGACGAGACTGAGCGAGGGGTGGACGGCTGTCTTGAGGTGGACAGGGGAGTGGACGAGATCATGCCCACGTGTCGGTATAGATAAGGGAAAATAAATCTATGGTATAAAACTAGGTAAAGGTGGGGATATTTTTACAAGTAGCCCCTATAGGGAAAATAAATGGATTCAAACTGAAGGGGAAAAAATTAAAAGCAATGTAGAAAAGAGGTGTTGCTCTGATTTTGAAGTTTCTGATACCTATATGGGTGGCTGGGCACATGGTATGCAGACAGCAGAGCAGACACTGGAGGTACGAATGTCCCTCTGGATTACCAGACACCTGACTTTGACGCAGGAAAACTTTACCTTATTTCCAAGACACCTCAGACCTCCAACATGTGGAAGCTTCATCCATTCTCAGATGATGGAACTGATCATTCTTATTGGAGCTTCCAGTGGATTATTCTTAAAATGCAGCTTTCAAAACATTTGGCCATCCTATGCATTGCATTGCTGGGTTGTCCTGCTTGATAAGTCAGGACTACAAGGAGTAAGCTGAGAATACAAATGCCATATTTGTGCAGATGTATGTGTCAGCGAAATTTCTCAAGCTTAGTTTTCATCAAGGCATAGAAAAGGAATGCCATTCTGAATTTGGATCTTCGTATGCGGGTTGCACTTTAAAATTGTCTGATGCCTCGATTTAAGCTGATAGCAGACAAATTGTAACAGCAGCCAAGCCACTGATATGTGTTTCTTGAAGGAAATTAAAGGCTTTGTTTTCTGGATTACCAAATATAACGCATATTAGGTGCAATTTTACTTTAGTTTCATGAAGAAAATTGTATTTGCTGTGGAATTCCGAAAGTAAGTTTAACTTCTTGTATATTTATAGTTTTAGACTGCATTTGTTATTATACATAATTTTGTAGAATGATATAGTTAGATTTAAAATGTCAGAGCCGTGCGATTTTAAAGTGAGAAAAAATTGTGGTGGACAAGTCTTACCAAATCACTACTAGGGGTGGACCACATAAAAAAAGGTTGAAGAGCACTGCCATGGATGATACACACAGTGGCAGTCAGGATTTCAGTACAGCTAACACAGGTGGCACAAGAGTACTTCTCGAGAGGAGAAATAGGGGAGTACCACCAGTGCGGCTGGACCTGTAGTCTTCCCATAGGGGAAAGGAGTGTTGTGTATGTAGTCATTAGGGATTTAGATATAAGCTATTTCTTATAGTGTGCCCAAGAATGGCAGTTTCTGTTATTACAAATCTTCTGTTATAGAACATAGTAAAAGGAATCATAAAGTATTCAATGCTATCTTAGAGGATTAAGAAAACACATAAGTGGAATCTATATAGGATTAAGTGCCTTATATATTTACTGTTTGCATACTATAATTTATACATAGCTTCTAAAAAGTGCTGCTGGGAGCAATCTTGTACAAGCAATGTAGTGAAATAAACATACTAAGCTTACAAGATGTATGGCCTACGACCTTACAAGGAACCAGAGTCGGCAACGAGAATGGGATACTGATAATAACGTCCAATCCTACACACAGGTATGTCTGAGAGCTGTGATTACCACGCAAATAGACTCACAACATAACAATGGGGCCATCAATGATGCCAGACAAAATTCATATAAATCTGAGAAACTCGGGCAAAATACCTGTAGAAATCTGTAGACTTGGGTATATATCTGAGAAAAAATCTGTAGATTTAGCCAATTTTAGAGGCAAAATCTTAAAATCTTAAACTAGACCTAATATCTGTAGATCCACATATCAATCTGTAGGTCTGGCATCACTGGGGGCCGTGTTTATTTAAAATTTGTCGGATGGTGAAATTAGCCGTGGCGTTAATCATGGTTTTGATAGAATAAGAAATCATACTACCCTTGTGCGAACATCAATAGTCTTTCAGCATCAATGGATAATCAGATTCACCCAAACATTTTGACGTAATACATCCTTGGAGGCACTTGGACCATGCAGGACTATAGCATCCCTTCAAACCAATGTTCATGATATGGACATGAGTATATCATAACCATTGGTTTTATTAGTGAAAACCTGATATTCAACACAAGAACACTTAAGAGTAGCCTACCTTACAGTGGTTAAAATAACATCAAATATTGGTCGCTAGCACCCAGTTTTTCGCAAGTTTCCCGCAAGCA
>JACEEZ010006797.1:0-12113 GCA_016584305.1 Chionoecetes opilio
TTTCTCCGATTTTAAATCCTATTTGAACGTAACCAACCCCACTCAAACCCTACCAAATCTGATTTATCCTACTAACTTCGGGGCTGAAATAACGGTAGATTTTCGGGTCCCTACGTGTAATGCCATTATTATTAAAAATTTGCCCCATGGAAATGGGGCTCAAATACTCAGAATGAAGAATGCTACCGATGATGTAGGTAGAGTCTAGGATTTTTTGAAAGCCCACTACCAAAATAATACCAATATCTATACTTCAAATATTCCACAAAGGTCTAAACACATGTAAAAAAGCAACAAAGGCATACCTACAACATTAATCCAAGCTATTGTCATAGGTAGCAAAATATTAGAATATCAATTCGTGGGGGCATCCTGAAATATATTATGACCGATTTTGATTACACTGTCATTCCCTTGACTTTTAACTAGTATAATTTTTCATTCACATTCACTGCACTTTTGAATATTGTATTTAGGTACAGGCTCAAAATCATTTGCTTTCCCTACAAAATCCTTTTATTTTTATAATAACATGATAAATTTACGAATTTATTCCCCTTAAAAAAAAAAGTTTTTTTTCTTCTCAAAACCTCCTTGTAAAATAGGGGTGCGTCTTATGCGGAGGTGCGTCTTATGCGCCGGCAAATACTTTTATATATATATATTTTATTATATATATATATATATATTATATATTTTATATATATATATATATATAAAATATATATATATAATATATATTTATATATATTATATTTTATTATAATTAATATATATATATAATATACACACACAAACCTCGTTTCCCGGACCTCGATTTCCTGGATATCGGTTTTTGCCGGACAAAATCCGAGGCCCGGGGATATGTCAATCTCGGACAATGTTTTTTTTTTTTTTTTTTTTTTTTTTTTTTTTTCTAACGTTGAAATGCCTGGTCCTGTTCGTAAATTGACCAAGTTGCCCGGGGCGGTCCGAGCACTCCTGTCACCCCTGGTTCAGTGTCCCCCGCCCCCCGCCAGGTTGGCAGAAATGCTCACGGTCGTATTGTTTACATTTGGGCCACACAACATTCACGGTTCACCTGCACAGCCTCCGTCAGTCACCTGACTCCCACTGCCCCTGGTGCAAAAAACATTTCTGAGACTATTGAACACTTTCTGCTGCCTCCCGCCAGGTGGCAGCATGTCAGCGGTCGTATTGTTTTACATTTGGGCACACGACACTCACGGTTCACCTGTACAGCTCCGTTAGTCCCTGACCCCCCTGCCCCTGGTGCAGGAACGTCTCTTGAAAACTACTGAACATTTTCCCGGGCTGCCTCCCGCCAGGTGTGGCTGCATGCTCAGCGGACGTAAAAGTCCGCGGCGGGGTAGTTGATATTGTCGGTTGCCGACAGTAAATACTAGAGTAGGATAACGCCCTGGGGTAGGTAAGGGCCCAATCGAACTTTTTATTTTTTTTTTTTTTAAATATATATATTTTTTTTTACTTTGCGATTCCCGGGACAAATTGCGGTTCCCGGACCAGTGCTCCCCCTATTAGTCCGGAAATCGAGGTTTGTGTGTATATATATACCATATTTGCCGGCGCATAAGACGCACCTCCGCATAAGACCCCACCAGTATTTACATAAATATTTTTGAGAAAAAAAACTATTTTGACCAAGACAAGACGACACATACGGGCAACGTCCCGTACACCACAGAATTTAAGGTTCACATTTTATACTGGGCATATAAGACAAACCCCCAATTTTCGTGGCTATTTTTTAAGGTTAAAAGGTCATCTTTATGCAGCCATATACGGTAGATCCTTTTTGTAAGTCCTCACAGTCCTCTTTACTTTCTACTTTTCTTAGTAATTTAGCATCATCAGCGAAAAAAAATCATATACCGGGGTTCACTCCATCTGTCATATCATTTACAGAGACCAAGAACATCACTGGTAGTCAGGCAGATAGGTGTAATAATTGTGGGTTTTTATACGTACAAGCATGAAATTTGGCACAGTCATAGATAATAGTCTAATAAATAATTCCAATAGACCCCACCGCGAAAAACGTCCTATGGTAGCCGTGGCAGCCATTTTACAAAATAGCCGCTTTTAGTCTAGTGGCTAGATGGGGGTCTCGTGCACGCCCCCCCCCCGAAATATACTTCTCATTGGTGTCTATAGATAGAAAACAATGTGTAGAAAATTATTTGCTATGATAAAATAGTTGAAAAAATGTCCCACGTATCATTTTTATGCAAATTAGTGCCCCCAAATTACCAAAAAACTTCTATACACACCCTCCTGAGTTTCACGCTATGCGAGTTTCGCGATCCTCGAGTTTCGCGCTGAGTCCAAACATTCTTACCGTCCCGACTTTCGCGTCTTTTATATCCCCGAGTTTTCGCATTTTTTTTTTTCTTTTTTTTTCTGTGTGTGTGTGCCTACAGCGCCGTTAGGCAGTGACCTCCAGGAGTGGGAGGGTAGGCCCTGGAGATTAACTTGAGGGCTGTGATGGTTTGGCCCTCGCCCGTGGTGGCGCAGACAGAATTTCTATAGTGACGCCTGTGATTAGAGGCTCATGCCGCCCCCTGTATCCTCCGATGCACTCGCAATCGAAGGTGAGCAAATGGGCAGCGTTTTGGGTTTTTCTTTAGGCCACTCACAGTGCAGAGAAAGACTTTGAGTGGATTTTACAGCCCTCATCAAGGATCGAACTCGGATCCCCGGGAGAACGCCACTCGGAGACTCCTTCTTCTTGTGACCTTTTCTGCTTAGTATCACTTTGTGGGGTCGTCTGTCAAGCTCGTGCTCGGCTTGACATATATCTTGACGCTACCCACTTCTGCCTAACCGCCTCCCATAAGAGACGTACGGGACACGTCTTCCTTCCTTCCTGCTTAGTATAGTATTATAATAGGCTTAGTATAGCTGTAGTGTTTTGCTTGTTTTTTTCCATTTGTTTTTTGTTTTTCTCTACAGGGCAGCCGGTGTCGCAAAAAGATGGTAAAATCTCGAAATAAAGTAGACCTTTTCCTTACTATTTACAAAAAACTCCTTTATAATGATTAACCAGAGTGGGTGGTACGGTGTTTCTGGGGTACTGGGAGAAAGGAGAGAAAAAAAGGAAAAGGCATTTTGACAGTGTTTTTTGCTTTTTAAAAACGTCCCCAAAAATAGCTGACAAATATGGTCAAGCTCATACTCAGACCAAAACAGCATCCCCTGGGGGACTCCAACTCGAGCTCAAACTCAAGCTCCTCTCCTCCCTCCCCTTTTCTACGTAGTGTTGGGAAGCCACCACCCCGGGGGGCGGGTCCAAAACCCCAGGCTAACACCCATACCCTTCATGCGGGTGTACAGGGGGTTGGGGGATTTTAAATTTTTTTGGGGAAAAAAATGAGTCTTATAAGCTGTAAAAAAGGTAGGTACACACCCCCCAAGTTAACCTCCCGGGCCTCCATCCCACCCCTGGAGGTCCACACACACACACCAGAAAAAAAAAAAAAAAAAAAAAAAAAAAAAAAAAAACCTAAAAAAGCATTTTTACAGGGTTTTTTAATACCCAGTTTCGGATCCGCGGTAGCGCACCCCCGGAAAAAAACAAGCGCGAAACTCGGGAGGGTAGTTATTCGCCTATATCTCGGCCAATTTGCAGATAACTGACAAAAAAGGTGTTAGGGGGCCAGTTTTGAGGAAAATAGGATTTATATAAAACCATTTAAAATGGTCTTTTTAAAACCCAAAAAGTTTTGCATTGAACCCTTTTGAAATGAATTTAAATTGATGCAAAAAAAAAACAGAAGTTTTCCTTTTTGAAAAACACATCACACACTTTTATCAGATAAGCAATAGTCACCCGGATGGTTCAGAGCGATGGCATTCCCGCCGCGACACCAGTCACTTTGCCCCCTGTGACCCATGAGGGGGCTGATACCGAATGATGATAATCTGCGGGTGCAGTCCGGATGGATTTAAAAAATTTTTCTGGTCGGTGGATACAGATACAGGGGGTCCCCTTTACGAGCATTCGGTATACGAGAATCCGATGAAAGAATGTTTTAAAATTTGGGTCTATTTTTCCAATATACAGATCGAAAAAAACCAAAGTCGACATTAAACTGGGGGTGGTAAAATTATCAAGTTTAGAATGCCGCCCTACCACTCCCGGGCTGGACAAGGGGGGTATGGTGCCCCCCGTGGGTCACCCCCAGCAAGCCACTGAAAGGGCCATTAAAACATATGGCCGGGTACATTTGGGTAATTTAGCCCGTTTGGCCCCCCCTTTGGGACCGTAGTCTACCCCTAAACTACCTAAGGGAATTAAGTATGGAAAAGGGCTACCCAAAATTGGGGGAAAACCCCTACATACCTTCTCTTTTCAGGGTCCCCCCCAAAAACAACGTCTTTTTTTCTTTTTTGCATGTTTTTTGTTTAATTTATGCAGTTTTTTATTTTTTTTGTGCTATTTCCCCTTTTTGAATGTTTTTCTAACAATAGGTAGTAAGTTGGGTAATATAAGCTGTGTGTTTTTTTTTGTTTGCATAGTTTATTTTAGTTAAAAAAATTCTTTTTTTTTTTTTTGATGGGGCCTGAAAACCCAAACTAATTTTTACCCTTTGTTTGTGTTTCGTTATACGGATTTCGCTTTACGAGTATGCCCGGTGGGGAAACCCAAATGCTTGATCTTCGGGACCTCCCTGTAAGTGGGATTGGTGGGCAGCAACAACAACTCAAAAACTAGGAGCTTTGGGTGGCCTTTTGGGGCAGGCCAGCACTTCAGGTATATTCCAGCCATGAAATTGCAGCATTTCCCCGGCCAGATAAGTCCAGGCCCTCCCGATTTTCCATGCATCAAAGGGGGTGACCGTCTCGGCTTTAAAACACGGGGGAAGAAGACAGCTGGGGTACTGGGAAAATTTTGACGAATTTCCCAGGTTACTTATCTGTCCACGGGGAAGCAGACATTTGAGAGTTGTGGCAGTGCTCGAGCGGTTTACCATTTTCTTACGTCACACCCCAATCTCGTAAAACATGACAAGTGACAGGCACTCTTCACAAGAAAGGACTAGCCATGGAACTTTTCCCCTACCAAGGAGCCCTGGTACAGAAAATCAAAGGCTGGTACACGGCAGTGTTCCCAAACCGGGGGCGTTTCAGCATCATATCATGGCTTGTGGGGCCCGTGGGAAATTTTTACAAGAAAAAAACTAAACGTAGGGCCTTTTTAAATTTTTTTTTTGGGTTTATAGTTACTTTGCAGCAAAAGATTTTTAAATATAACAGAAAGGAAATATGTAAAAAACAAAAAAATTATTTTAATTTAACCCTTTTTTCACAAAAACAAAAATTTATTAATTTTTCGTCCACGCGACTTTAAATTTGGGGGCTCTCAAAGTTGCCCCGGGGAAATGGCCTGACGTGCGGCGATTTTTTTGTTTTTATGTTTCATTTCAAACCACGATTTTTCTTTTTTCCTGGCATTTTTATATAATTTTTGGTTTCGAAAGGGTTATTCTGTTTTAAAAAAAAAATAACAAAAAATGCAAAAAAATTTTGTGATTTAAAACGACTTAAAAAAACTTGAGTAAAGAAAAATAAGAAAACTTAGTTCCCATTTGTACTCAACTTCCTGATCGTTTTTTATGGTTTATATGCCAAAAAAAAGGGGACTTTTATAGGATTCCAACGCTACCACTATAATTTTCAATGGCCAGTAATTTTGAGAAAATGGAGGAAAACTGAAAACTGTTGGAGACGGATGGCTAAGAAGGGGGGCAAAAGCTGCCTGCTGAGAAAACAGGGAACGGGCCCTATATTTCAAACCATACCCCGAAAATTTTGACAATTATTTATTTATAGGCCTGTTTGGGATTTTTACGCAAAAAAATTTTGACGCGATTCTGATAATACTTTATTTTTGGCGAATTTTTTTTGTTTTTTGACGCAATTCGCGTCAAAAGCTAAGTGTAAGGGGCCCTTTTTGACCGTCGCGTCACCGTGCGTAAAAGGGTTAATCAACATTCATATTACCCCCCGGAAAATCGGGTTAAATGTAACTAATGATGACGGCAGCTGATATTTTGGCAAATGCGCTGGGGCCCCTGGGGTGGGTAAGCATGCGGATAGGGCGATCTAGCTAATAAGAGTGTGCTGCCGTCCTATGTGGAACTGTGGAACTGGATATCCACTTGTTGCTTTTGTATCTAAACATGTTGCGTACATTGAGTGGGACGGTTTTCCTGCTTTAAGGGGTTTTTAAAAAAAGGTTTCATTATAAAAAAAATCCGTATAAAGAACAGCATGCGTTTTCCTGTTTTTATGTTTTAAAAAGTATATGTACAAATATTATGGGAACCGGGTTTTATTGACAAATGTCCCATTTTTTCCCTTGAGGCGTAGGGCGAGAAAGGGAAATTTAGGGCGTTTTTATTTTTCTGTGTAGGGGGAAAAATTTTTTTGGGTTGGGGATCACTGGTTACCCGGGTGGCCACGCTGGGGGGAAAAATGCTCAAGGTTTTTTTTATGGGCTGCCCTCAATGGGATTGGGGATGGATCGACCCCCAACGGGGAAACCCCCGTGGTCCTGCTTCCTGAAACACTTAAAACAAGGGGGGCTGATTTTGGGTTTTTAAATGCAAAAGGGTTTGCAACAGGGGGATGCCCAAAATGCAAACAAGCTAGTTTTAAATGTACCGCTTTGTGCCAGTGTGGTGGAGAAAAATTGTGACGTAAAAACAAGATCAAACTGGACACAATATGAAGTTACCGTTACAGTGCTTTACTACATGCTAATAATGTCAATATCACTAATCTTCAATGTCAGAGCAACTTGTTGTCATTTCATACATATTGGGTATTATTGTTGGGATAATGGGACATATCCATATACTATGGATAGCCTATTTATTATTTCACTATTTCTCTCTAAATCAATCTTGGAAGCTGTGTTGAATGCTTACAACTTACGGAATAATGTATTTAAAATGCGTTTACAAAAACAGTCCATATATTTGCTATAATTAGTATTTATATACATAGCTGAAATTAGTTGAGAACTTTTGAGTTTAGATTATTGTTAACAAAACTGTATTGGTGTAGACGAAACTGTTTAAATTTACCATATTCGTTTTGTCAACTTAACCAATAAAATATTACTAAACCAGGCATTTTAATAATTATGACGAAGTGTATTTATCTCTTAGCCACCAAATAATTTGCTCAGTTACTAAATTTGTTACTTTTAAGTCAGGCAGATAGGTGTATCCATCATAAGAATGTGGGTTTATACGTACAAGCATGAAATTTGGCACAGTCATAGATATAGTGGTTTACTTAAAATAAATATGTACTACCTGTCAACTAGTATTTTGGTCCAGTAATTTCACTGAAACATTGACTCCTGAACACGGAGTCCGAAATTTGATGAGTCAGCACTTATTACGCTCCCTGGTGGGTTAATTGACATTGCTGGCAACACAATGCAAATTGTGGTCTTTTGGAGAATACAATAATGGCATATATGTGTATCTAGAGTCATTTCATTGGAACATAAAGAAGCATTGTGTCGTCCGGCTAAAAATAATCGCGGTCAAAATGGTCATTTGTAAAATGGCCATCACGGCTACCATAGGACGTTTTTGCGGTGGGTCCATATCTGGAATTATTCATTAGATATATCTATGACTGTGCCAAATTTCATGCTTGTACGTCTAAACCCACAATTCTTATGATGGATACACCTATCTGCCTGACTATGGGGACAATACTGATCCTTGAGGAACTCCACTTATCACACTGCACTATTCTGACTTCTGTCTTTTATTACTCTCGTTGCTCAAAAAGTCTTCCATCCACTTCAGCAAACATCCCTTCAATCCTCCTACATGTTCTAGCTTCCAGAGCAGTCTCTTGTGAGGTACCTTGTCAAATGCCTTCTTTAGGTCCAGGTATATGCAATCGACCCACCCCTCTCTTTCTTGTGTCACATCGATCACTCTCGAGTAAAAGCTTACTAAATTCGTGTGTGTGTGATGGTTTGCAGTCTCCTGGGGTGGAAGCTTCGGCTAACACTAGAGAGGAGAGGAGAGGAGGAGAGGAAGAAACCTATGAAGCGAAACTTAAGAGAAAGAGGTCATAAGAAGTCTAAGAAATTGTAATACGTACTAATATTCACTATTTTAACCCACATACACACCTTCTACAACTAAACCACTAGCAACACAGGCTCCTACCTTATATATCTCAATATCTGTTACATTAAAACTCCTCAAAACCCAAGCATTCCAAAATAAAAAGAAAAAAATTATTTTGAGTCATAGACCACTATATACCTGGATTGCGCACGGAATATCGGCCTGTCGCGCAAGGGCCCGAAGTCGGAGGGCGCTCGGATTATATATAATTAATAGTATCTATATTTACGTATAAGACCTTATAATCGTTTCTATATGAATTTGATTGTAAATGTTTGTGTCTATATATTATCAAATAAAAACAGTATAAAACCTTTTGTTTTTTTTCCATTTTTTCTATGAATAAATATGCATGAACTTAAATTCCCCCCCCAAATCTCGCCATTAAAACCTTTATCCAACTTTTATCATGAAGGGTATCAATAGAAGCGCAATTTTATGCTTTCCATTGCATAGTCCGTATCTGAAATGAATTGAACATGCATAATTAGCGTAACTAAATAAATAAAATCATCAATCGGGTAATTTCCCGATTGAGGGTTATTTATTTAGGACGGAATTACGGGACTATCCATTTATCAGAAACGAAATAAAGTAAATAAAACATCATCAATCGGGAAAATTACCCGATTGATGATTTTTTTATTATTTAATTTTTTACATTTCAAAATTACAGAAACAAATAATCAATAAAGCTAAAAAATTGGTTCTAGAACCCTATATTCTCGAGTTTTTCGGGTTAATGATTAAATTCGCATACTTTGTCCGTAAGCATTCCTTAACGTGGTTTATGGTTTTTTATTTGAAATATAAACAACCTTTTTGAAGATTCTTCCCATATTCCCGATAACCGTTAATGAAGTCCTTAAATTATTTCCTTTTCGGGCGCCCCGTTATTTTAAAAAAAAATTTAGGTAAATCAAATTTTAAGTGGTTCTATGTTAGTTATATTAATATAAGTTATAGCCTTTTGCCCGCAAAGCCCCGAAAAGGAACCCCTTAAATAAAAAATTAAATTGGGTGTTTTGGGTGCGAAAAAAAAAAAATTTATAAATTATTAAAAAAAAAAAATGAGCCAGGATTAAAGGGGAGCACTTCCAACGCAATCTCGAATGAAAAATACTTTACCAAATACAAATACCCCCCGGGGGTACCCCAAATTTTCTAATCCCCCCCAATCTTTAAAACTTTTAACCCGACAAACAGGTTAATTAATGTAGGTATCCTTGGTTCGCAAATTTTATTTTTAAAATTTCGTATGTATTGTAGGGGGGTGGGGGTTTAAAACCTAGGATTTTGACCACAGGGAAAAATTTTTTATTTTGAAAATTTAAACCCCCTTTTCCCTGGGCGCTACACATTTTGGCTTAGGGAATCAGAAAAAGGTTATTTCCCGAAATTTGAGTAGGAAAAAGTTAGGTTGGGGGTTTGGTGGGAAAAGTAGAATATTGAGAAAAAACAAAATCCATTTGGCGTTAAACCACAGTCCCGTTGGCGCGGGAGCTGGCAGGGATGGGCCCCCCCACCAAAAGTAAAAGTGCGAAGGGGGCCTAATTCAAAATAAACCTGGGGGTTAAAACGGCTGGGCTGGTTTGGAAAACACTTAGGTTTTTGGGAAATGTTCAATTTCCATTATCCGTGGTATTTTTAAATAATTGTGAGGAGCAGGGTGTGGTCGTATGCCGGATTTTGGCCTGTTTTTTTCTACGTCGAAAAGGGTTATAGCTTCTTCCCCCCAGGGCATTTAACTTTCCACTCGAAATCACGAGCCCTCACCGTCCTTTTTTCCCCCGGGCACGGTTCCCATTCGTTCCTCGTAAAATTCAAGCCTCGGTGCCTTTGGGCTTTATGTTAAAAAAGTTTGCTTAATACATTTGGGTTAAGAGAAAGGGAAAAAAATTGGGTCAAACCTGAAAAACAAATTCAAATCCTTTCCTTAAAAATTTTTCCCCGAAAGGGGTTTCTTACCGTGTATTGGGGATGGCGGGCGGTGTTGGAAGCCTTATTTTTTAAGTTTTTCCCATCTTTGATGTTGGCTGTCCCTGATACCGTTGTGTTCAAAAATTTTGTTGCGGGGCTTAAAACTATACCCTTGATCATGGTTGGCCAGTGTATATGATTGGAAAATTTCACTATCCTTCCCCGTTTAAACCGTGGGTTGGTGGGGGCATGTCGACAAACTATGCCTCACTTCTCCGGGACTTAGAACCTTTCTTTCCTTACAGCACAGTGATGCTTTAACCAGTCTCACAACCCGATTGAACAGTTTTTTGGGAACTAAATAAACCAAGTGGTTTCATCACCTTGAGACCCTGGTTTAGCAGATTCACAAGCACAACCTGGTTTCCCAAGCCAACCCCACTCCGAAAGCCCTTTTCTGTTGCCTATTCTTCGGTACCTACACTCATCTTTCCGCTTGGGGGTAGTGGGCCCAAAAACTCACCCACCCTTTTTGTAATCCTTCACAGTTCTTCATGTTTTTTTATACAAATAACTTTAAGCCTAATTTCACACTTTCTGTATCGCACTCAGCTCCCAAACTTTCATATACCTCTTCGCCCCACACACATCACCCAAAATCTTATCCCTGTGTGCAGTCAATTCCAGCCTGCAGAAATTTCCCACCTTTCCGGCCCCAAGGTGCGTACATCCTTTTAAAACGGAAAAACGTTGGAGGTCATGGTTTACCACCGGACTCTATTTTGGGCCCCCGGGAAAGAAAATTTTACACAAAAGCTGCAATTTTGCTTTTGACGAAACAGAACCTTTTTTTCCGTCCGCCTGTGCCCGTCTCCCGTCAAATTTTATTACCTGTTTTCACAAAAGGCGGGGTCGTTTTCGCTGGTCACGTTCTTAGGGGGGCATCGACCCGGGAAGTTAAACAACCACGGCCAACCTTTCAGGAGCAAAATAAACAAACAGGGAACTGCCTGCCTGGAAGAACACTGAGCGTCAATTAAAAAAGATAGGGTTTGTAAAGTTTTTTGTGCTATGAAAAATTCATTTTCTTCCCAAAAATAATTTGCAAGTATTGAAAATTCTTTTGAAAAGAATTTTCGAGAAGCTCTAGAGGAATTTCCGGATTTAATAAGGTCCAGAAAAACCCATTGTGTACAATTGTCCAATAAAAAAGGGTTTGGGAACTGGGAAAAAAAAACCCACAATAACGGCGGAAATGTAAATAAAATAAATATAAAAAATAAGAAAAATGAGACCAAAGAAGCAGTTGCCAAATGCAGGATGCAGAAAACATGCCCGTTTTGCTCCCCTTTACCTTATGCGGTTCCGTTCATGCTGATATTCTACGAGAGCCCTCGCGTAAATAAGGGTAGCAGTACCAAAAGAAAAAAGGCAAAGAAGGGACAATTTTACTGGCAAAAATGTAACAAACATGAGCACAGTTGGCGGGGGGGGGAATGACAGGGGGACAGATAGGCTTGGACGCCGGGCCCCCTTTTTGATTAGAATAGGACCAAGCCGTGTTAAATTTAAAAAAAAAAAAAAAAAAAAAAAAAAAAAACGGATAATTTTTCCGGCATCCGTTCCCACATCGAGGTCGCAAATCAGGGTTGGGTTTATAATATATTTTTAAATTTTAATATTAATTTAAATTTTAAAAAATTCCCCTATTGCCGGATAAACGCACCTCGCCTAATGAACCAATTTAAGGAGTTTTAGAAAAAAAAATGTGTGTTTTTGGGGAAAAAAACGGTAATTTATCCCAAAAGTTAAAAAAAAAAGGTTTGTGGGGAAGGAATGTTTTGAGCATACAAATAATTTAAGTGCATTGTGGTGAAATTAACTAGTTAAAAAAGGGAGAAGGAAATCAAAAGGCATTTATTGCAGCATGCCCCACAATGCATCTAATTTTGCTACTGTGACATTGTTGATTAAAGTTTTAGATTGCCTCTTTCCGTTGTTGGGGAA